>NW_004624809.1:7438207-7457102 GCF_000247695.1 Heterocephalus glaber
ATATGAGAAGAGGAAAAAAATGGAAACAAAGTCTTTGCAAATAGGGAAGGGTGGAGGGGGTGAAGAGAGGGCAAGGGAAGGGGAAAAAAATAAGAACCAAGATACTCATGTAATGGTACAAGGTCCCAATGATGAATGTAACTGTATTTTATACTGAAAAAAGCCCATGGCCTATATCATACTCAGCAGGGAAAAACTAAAAGTCCCCTCTAAGATCAGGAGTAAGACAAGGATGCCCACTTTCACCACTCTTATTTAGTATCATATAAAAAATTTCAGTCACTGCAATAAAAGAAAAGAAAGATATAAAGGGCATCCTAATTAGGAAAGGACAAGATCAAATTATCCTTAATTATAGACAACGAGATTTTATTCAAAGGGACTTCCAGGAAGATGGCAGAATGGTAAACAGCAGGGAAACAGCCTCTCCAATATTTGGTGTTCAAGCACTGGAATATAGCCAATGTCGGGAAGAGAAGAGAAGAGGGAGGGAAGTGGGTCCCTGGGACCCAGGAAGGATCTGAAACAAGAATTGAAACCCATGGGGAGAGTGAAGAGAGAGGCTTCAATGAAGAAGAATGAGGTGGCAAGCGGCACTTTCTCCCTGAGCCCTGACTCACTGCATGGGAAGTTTGACTCAAACCTGCAGACCCACAGTGACCCCTGGCAACCACAGAGACCTCCACAGAGAAATGCGCCAGTGGAATGGGGCAGTCCACACAGTAGACTACAGCAGCTAGTGAATTATTTGGGTTAAAACACTCCTCCAGGAGAGGGCAATTGGCCAACAGCCATCTTGGAGAAGGGCCAACTGAGCTTGGAACTCAGAGAAGCTGTGGGCTGGCTCCATCAGGGTGAGGCAGAACTGAGTTCACATCAGTAGGAGGTCAAGGAGCCAAATTCAAGCCAGTAGGAGGAACACAGGGTGTTGCAGGGTGAACAAAATGGGTTCTAGCCTTAAAGCCAGAAACCAGCCTGAGATTCAGAATTAAAGCTACAGCTTGCTGGGATTATCCACTACCTCAACATAAATCTATGGCTGGCTGATTGGGATTAACCAACATGGATCTGGGCTCTGTCCACCAGTGACAGCTAAGACACACTTTGAAGTGAACTTTTTTTCCTCTTATTTTCTTCTTTTTTCTTTTTGTTTTGTTTTTTATTGTTGTTGTTCTCTTCTGTTCTTGTTTTTATTTCTTCCTTCTCTCTTCCTCCATTTTCTTTACCAGTTTCCCAAAGTTTGTATAATCTTCCTTTGTTCTCCAGCCTTGCTTCTAATCTCGTCCTCTCCTCAATTTCTCTATTTTTTCCCTAATCTCTTTTAAATTTTCTCCCCTGAGAGTAAAATCACCATACTGAAGGCATATTCACTGTATACAATTTTCTGGTTTGTTTTAGATTTTATTATATAACCACACATCTAGTTCATACAGTTAAAGGAGGTAAATTAATAGTTACACAGTTTGTCATTTTCTAGGCTGTATTTGATGCTATTGTTATGGCTGATTGTACTACTTTAGCCGAGGTGACACAGTTGTTCTTATCAGTCGTTCTTCCAGGTGTGCCAAGACTGAGATTGTCTAAGGGTGATAAACAATACTATAGGCCTAACATAGGAAAGAAGTGGAACCCATGAAACAGATTCAAACAAATATTCAGGAGATTAAAAACTCCATTGAGAGTATACAGCAGCAGAATGAGCCAATGTGAGGACAGAAAAGCAGATATAGAAGACAGGATTGCAGTTAGCAACCATGAAAGCAAAGATGTCTTAAAAATACAAGGGGCCACAAAAAATCAATGCAGCAGGAGCTAGATGATGCAAAGAAGAAGAACATAAGATTGATTGGAGTTAATGAAAAAGCAGGAAACAGTACAAACAACATAAAAAATTTATGCACAGAAGTAACGGCAGAAAATTTCCAACCATGAAAAAAGAATTTGACATATAAATAAGTGAGGCATATATAACTGTAATTACCCAAGATCAAAAAAAGTCTACAGCAAAACACATGATGGTCAAGATTCCAGAAATTCAAGACAAGAACAGAATATTAAAAGCTTTTAGAGAAAAGAAACAAATCACCTGTAAAAGAAAGCCCATCAGAATCACAGCAGACTTCTCAACACAAATACTCAAGTAAAGGAGAGTACTGAGTAAAGTATTTCAGCCCTAAAAGAAAACAACCTCCAACTCAGATTAATGTAACTTTCAAAACTGATAGAGAAATAAGATACTTCCATGAAAAGAACACCTGAATAAATTCATGAACACAAAACCAGCACTCTAAAGTCATGATACAGTGAAAATGGCCATACTTCCAAACTTTAATACAATCCCATTCAAAATACCAATACCTCAGAGAACTAGAGAAAACAATTCTAAAATTCATATGGAAACAGAAGAGACTTAGAATAGCAAAAGCCAAGGCACGGGGTATCACAATCCTCTATTTGAAGTTATACTACAAAGCTACCATGATAAAAACAGCATGGTGCTGGCAAAGAAACAGACCTGAGGACCAGTGGAACAGATTAGAAGATGCAGAAACAACGCCAAGCACACTCAGCTACATTAACTTTGATAAAGGGGCCAAATATCTTCACTGGAAGAAAGACGGCCTCTTTAAAAAATGTTACTAGGAAAATTGGCTTTTCACATGCCAAATATTAAACCTGGACCAATATCTCTCACCATGCAGTAAACTAAAATTGAAATGGATCTCAGATCTAAATATTAAAACAGAAACAATCTGCTAGAAGACAGAATAGGTAAAACTCTTGAAGACACAGGTGTAGGCAAAGACTTTATGAACAAAACCCCAACTGAACAGGAAATATTACCAAAAAATCAATGACTCCACATCAAATTAAAAAAGCTTTTGCACAGCAAAAGAAACCATGAACAGAGTGAAGAGACAAACCAAGGAGTGAGACAAAAAACTTTAACTAGCTCCTCAGACAAAAGACTAACATCTAAAATATACAAAGAACTAAAAAAATCAGACCTCCCAAATTTAAAGACCCAGTCTAAAAATAGGCATCTGAAATGAATAGAAACTTCTCAGATGAAGAAGTACAAATAGCAAATAAATATATTTAAAAAATGCTCAACATCACTAGTCAATCTAGAAATGCAAATTAAAACAACACTGAGATTCCATCTCACTCCAGAAAGAACAGCTATCATCAAGAAATCAACCAATAACAAATGCGGGCAAGGCTGTGGGGAAAAAGAACAATCTCCTAATGTTGGTGGGAATGTAAAATGGTACAACCACTATAGAACTCAGTATGTAGATTCCTCAAAACTAAAACTAGAGGTTTTATTTGACTCATCTGCCATCCTTCCTGGCATCCTCCCAGAAGAGTTTAAAAGCATCACATCACAGTGTTATAAGCATACCTATGTTTATAGCAGCACAATTTATAATTAAATCTTGGAAAGAGACCATATTCCCATCAAAAATGAATGGATAAAGCAAATGTGTTAATAATACACAATAAAGCACTACTCCGCCATAAATAAGGATAAACACAAGTTTAAATATAATATTATTTCTCTTGTGTGAGAAACCCAAAGTGTAAATAAGGATCAAAATGGAGGCTAGATATTGGGAAGTAGGAAGGACTTATTCAAACAGGAAGGGGAACAAGGGAGGGTGGAGGGGAAAGGGAAGGAAAAGAAAAAGGAGTAAAAAAGAATGGAAGAAAAAAATGGAAACAAAGCTTTTATAAATGGGGAAGGGGGATGGGTTGAAGGGAGAAGAGGGGAATGGGAAAAAGAGAATTAAGATATATTATGTACAGTTACAAATTCCCTACGATGAATGTGATCGCTATGTATGACAAATATGTACTAATAAAAATAATAATAAAAATAATTAACTGAAGATTTCAAAATAGCTAATATAAAGGATTTTGAACATACTCAACACAAAGAAATGATGTATGTCTGAGGTCACAGATATCCCAGCTTCCCTCATCTGATCATTTACACATTGGTACATGTACTGAAATGCCATAATGTATCCGTAAGTAAGGAAAATTACTATCTGTACACTAGAAAATAGCTCTAGTGTTCTACAGCATGGAGCATAACTAAAGTTTATAAAAGTCTGGAATATATTTTATGAAGAACTAAAAAAAAAGGATTTCAAAGGCTCTGAATATCAACAAATGATAAATTTATAAAGAGATGAAAATGTTGATTATCCTGATTTGATAAATGCACATTCAATACATGTACTGAATTAACACACGGTACCCCATAAATATGTACAATTATCAATTAAAAATTTAAAAATAAAAGAAACACACAATTAGAAGGGTTAAGAAAAACCAAAACGAAGTAAAATCAAAACCAAATCTAATTCCTGCTGGATCATACTGCAGTATTTCTCATGGCACTGTCCCTGATAGGAAGCTAAAGACTTTAAATGACAGTAACTCTTTGGGGACTGGGGGAATCACCACCAAGGAGTATAATATTTAGGGGTATATTAAATATTATACTTCAGGCAATCTCTGCTAAGAATAGGAATGCAAAGAAACAGAGTTTGGAAATTTTAACTAAGTTAAAGAGCAAATCACTCATGAGATATAAGAAGATAATCTAATACATTAAAACATTACATGTTTCCAAAAAAAATTACATGTTTCATATTCCATGGGGGGTTTTTTGTGTTTTTTTGTTTGTTTTTTGAGCGCTGGGGATCTATCTAACCCATGCCTCATGTATGCCAGGCAAGTGTTCTCCCACTAAGCTACAGTCCCAGTTCTCCATACCAACTCTTCGCACCACACTCCCTACCACTTCAGCAAACAACTGAAGGAGGAGCATGGATACAAGATAACTACAATTTGATTAGTGAGTTAAGTTCCTGTGTATTATCTTCTTTTGTGAAATGTATAATTTACTATAATTTTGTCTGGTGTCCATGTTTACAACTTATCAACTGAAATATACTTTTGTAAATGTACCCATTAATCATTTAAAATGCTACTGTTTAGTTAGGAGCTACATTTATAGAGCTAGATAAATTAAGAAATTCTACCTGTAATCTATTCACTTTTTGTGCTTCTTCCAAAGATACAACATGTTCTTCGTTTTCTTGTACCATCATCTGTACTTGATTCTTCAGTTCCTTCACTTCTAGTTCCTTCTGATTAAATATTACTTCATCAGCAGCGAGAGCACACTGGCAAGGATGGAAAGCACAGTGATATGCACCACAGAACATATTTGAGAGGACCCATATAATGCCACAAAAACAGACTTAATGGGAGTTTTTTTTGTTGTTGTTGTTGTTGTTTTGGTACTGGGGATCCAACTCAGGACCTTGTGCTTGCGAGGCAGGCGGTGGAACCACTGAGCTAAATCCCTGGCCCTACTTAATGGCAGTTTGACAAAGCTTGACAATGGCTTTTAAATTTTTTTCTTCCTTTTTATTTCAATTTTTTCCTTGTTTCTAAGGCAGAAACATAGGAATCATTTCTAGAACACAGGAATTAATTACCACAAAGACAGGAAGATTTTCCTGACTTTTATTTCCTGCAGAAAACCAATTACCTAGATTCTAGAGTACATTCTATAAGATTTTTACAAGTTTGCTACAATTCTCATGATATTTTAATGTGAGTTTTTATAAGTCAAAGAGATTATATTTTCCAAAGTGACCTACACAATATAAGGATTGTAGATTTTGTACATTTTCAAGGAGATATAGGAGATAAATGTTGAAGCCTTCAATATGGCTAAACAATTTTATTTCTTGGTTTGATTTTGTGTGTTTTTAAGTAAAAACTTGGGATATACAAATAATTATTAAACAAGTTTTAAATTAAATAAACAGAAAGAAAATTATTTGTCAAGGATCTACTTTATGCCAGATACTTGGTATCTTTTAAATCGTAGAGTAAACTGGGCGTGGTGGTGCACACCTGTAATCCCAGCACTTGGGAAGCTGAAACAGAAGGATCACTGCAGGTTCAAGGCCAGCCTGAACTCCACAGTGAGACTGTCTCCAAAAAAACTTCACTGAATATAAATGAATAACTTCTCATGAAGAAAGGACCCATGAAATTAAAATCTCTTCCCAAGAAGATACAATAGATGAACCAAGCCCTTGAGATTCAGTCCCAGGGCCTATCTGGATTCAAAGCCTGTACTCTTTCTACAAAGCTACACGGAAAGCCAAAAATGAGTAGTTCCTTTGTAAAATGTTCAGATTACAAATAAGACTTAATCCATAAAATGCAATAAATGTGTGACTTTTCCAGAGGTGATGTGGCATGAAGACTCTGCACTGAACCCTCGTCTGAGGGCAGCCTTGACTTTCCACAACTGCTTGGCGGGACTATGAGGAAGTCCCTCCTCAGCCCTGCTGGGGACTCTTATGTCCCCAAATGAGGAAGGGACCTATGGTCCTGTTGGTCCTGAAAGACAGAACTATAATTCTTTTTTTTTTTTTTGGTACCTGGAATGGAACTCCGGATGTTGAGCTTGCGAGGCACACAGTGGAACCACTGAGCTAAATCCCTGGCCCCAGAACTATAATTCTTACAAATTGATATTTTCTTTCTACAGGCAACTAATTGTCTATTTGATAAGTTTCAAATACAATTTCCAATTTCTTGGTTCTGCATATTTATTTAAATATTTTTACAAATGCTTTGTAACTTATTTTATTTGGTTTATTGTTTACTATAAAAGAGTGTTCAAACCAGGCATGGTGGTATATGCCTGTAATCCCAGCATTCAAGAGGCTGAGGCAGGAGGATCATTGTGAGCTTGAGGCCAACCTGGACTACACAGTGGGTTCAAGGCCAGCCTGGATTACATAACAAGATCCTGTCTCAAAACACACACACACACACACACACACACACACACACACACACACAAAGTGCTTACCTGTTTGCTATAATTCTCTTCATATACTGTTCTTGTGTTAAAATTTTTGAATATAGAAAAAGTAACATGGTGAGAAAAAAGGACCCTTCTTCACTGATGGTGGGAATGTAAAATAATGTAACCTTATGGAAATCAGTATGGAGATTCCTCAAAAACCTAAAATAAGAAATCCCATTTAACCCAGCTATTCCCTTCCTAGGTATCTTTCTGAAAGAGTTAAAGATATCATATTACAGTGATACATGCACAACCATGTTTACAGCGGCACAACTAGTGCTCACTTCGGCAGCACATATATAGCAGCACAAATTACAATGCCTATAGATGAATGCTGGAAGCAGCTTATACGTCCATCAAGAGATGAATGGATAAACCTGAGTCATTTGTTAAGAAAATGTATGTACCTTGAGACCATATTGTTAAGTGAAATAAATCAGACACACAAGCTTAAATATTGCATGCTTTCCCTTATGAGGAACCCAAAATATAAAGAAAGAACAAAAAGACATATAATATGAAAAAAAGAAAAAAGAGATGGAGAGAGGGAAGGGTGAGGGGAAATGCAGCTGGAAGGAAGGAGAATTAAGATGTGTTATATACATTTACCAACTCCTCACAATAAATATAATCATTATATACAGCAGATATGTACTAATAAAAACAAAACAACCAAAAAAAGGAATGACGTCTTTAAGAGGTATTTAGAAGAAGGTGGAGTATGCTAATGACTGACTTGCAGTAAAAAACCAAGGTTACAGCACTATCTTGAGATAGGGATTAGAGCATAGCAAAACTGGCTGGAGAAGTGGGTGTGACCTGTGAATTACAAGATCCCAGAATGCAGCACAGAACAGTTTCCAGAGCCCTGCCTGTGAACTTCTCATGAAAACTGGAGCAGGTTTTTAACAGGATGGCCTAGAACCGACAACAGCCTGAGGCATGGGATCCCAGCACCACCTCTCAGACCCATACGTAGAAGTTCTCAAGGCTTCCCTTGGGATTTGGACAGCATAAAGGAATACGGATGAAAAGAGCTTGCTTTCCTCATGATAACCTGCCCTGCTTCTTCCAGAGTGTACTTTTATTTTCCTTTTTCTTCTTTTACTCGGCTCAAGCTCACTCTGCAAAGCCAGTTCCTTCCTCACTCTTCACTTTTACTTTTTCAAATAAACTTTGCTACTGTTTTTTGTTCATTTTATTCAATTCTTTGTTCGAGATGAGAAGAACCTAGAAACCAACTCCAGAAGGAGAGGCAAGCAACTCAAAACCTGGTCAAGTTTATTTGCCAAGCCACTTTTAGGAGTTACCTGGTAACATTATTTGGTGTGGCCAGCCAGAAGAACCAAAAGCCAGGAGATTCTGGTAACATCATCTGGCACATCTAGCCAGGAGGAGATGTAAGGCCTAATGAGTGCATTTTTTGGTTTTTCACGAAAATATCACAAAGGCTTAAGGCTTTTCTTTGGTCCTCCTTCTCTCACTCTGTCCTCTTGGCGGGGAAATCAGAGGATCTTCTCACGGCCTGCAGAAAACTATCTGCTGCTTTTCTGGCTGTGGGGAATGAGGGAGGGGAATGAGAGGTGTTTGTTTTTCTTCCAGCCACAACAGACTTTTTTTTCCCTTTCTTTTTGCTTTTTTAATTTTATTTCTTGTGGTGTTCCTTGTCATCTCTGCGTCTGTTTGTTACTCTTATTTTTGGAAATTAACCTGGTTTAAACTTACCCCAGTTTTGTAAATGGCTTTTTTTTCTCAGTGTGTGTTCTGGTGTGATTCTGGGGTTAAAGCTGTGAGGCTAGGATGAGGGGTCCACACTGGGTGTGGGTGGCACCAATAAATAGGCTTAGGGTCTGCACAGAATCATGCAGCCAGACAACAGCTTATATCAACTGCAACCATATTTTTCTTTTTTACTAACTGGCCTTGAGAGCTATGCCAATGATTTTGGAGAACAAGAGGGAGGAACCCCTTTTCTTTTTAAATTATTTTAACTGGCAAAGTGGCTCTTCCCCACATGGAAGAGAAAAATTTGTTTTAAAACGAAACACACAAGGCTTTTGCCAGGGTGGGGCAATGGCCAGGAGAGCCTGGGCAAGCCAGCTTTAGCTGACTCCCAAGCTGACTTCCTCCCTGTCTTCCGTCCAGCCTGGGACGATCGCTACCCTTCCTTGCTTAAATCCAGATAATTTTAAACCCTATGTCTGTGCTCGCTTTCGCAGCACATATAATCATACTAAAACCTTATGTCTGATGACCTGAGCAGAACAAACAGTGCTAAAAATTTAAATGAAGAGAATGTGAGTATACAAAAGCAGAGCCTCACTGTTCTTAGCCGTTTTACTGTCAGTGACAGTCAGTCATGGGAGACCGCCGGCATCTGCAAAGCAGACCGGGAGTCCCGCTGAGAGGCAGGGGCTGGTGAACAGACCAAGCTCCTGTGGTCAGAGTCCAGGTTCAGCCTGAGTTACAGACGACCGGAAGCTCACATTGGTGCTGTGTTCTGACTGTAAACAGATCTCTACACCTTGTACCATTCTCGGGCCAGACTGCCACATTATGCTTCCCAATAATCCTAAACTGAGGAAAAGAGCCACATGGCCAAAACAATAGAAAACATTTTTATTCTTTATTTGATTGTACTATTTTCTCATTTTTATTTTAAATTTTTTTTATTCTTTGCTGTTTCCCTTGTTCTGTACACTTTCTTCAGACCTTTCTTCCATTACTTTACCCTTTCTTCTTCAGTGAGTGGGTCTGTGTATGTGTGCTTCTCTTCTTCCTGCCTTCTTTCTCCCCATACAGTATAGAGAATAGGGGAATTCTCCCCTGTCCTTTATATTCCTCCTACTTTTACTCATATTCCATATGAATTCCTTCTCCTGTTTTATTCAGCCTCCATTTTTCTTTTCTTTCCTGTCTCCTCTTTTGTCTCCCTTTAACTTTTTCTCTAATATTTATATCAGCCATAGAATCTTTTCTCGTCTCCATTTCTCACTACCAATTCTGTACCCAGTTTTTCTTGTTATCTCCTTCCAAATATATAAAATACTGTTACCATCATTAGGATCCCCTGCTATCTTCCTATTAGAATGTAAATTTTTTTTTCTTTTTTCTCTTCCTCCCTCTAGCACTACTTGGTCCCCAACCTCTGGAGCTTTAGATAACTGATTCTATAAAATTAGTGTTCAATGCTGTTTTTCACCATTGGAGAAGACACAGCCGCTGCATTTAGAATACATTAACTGTGGGTCAAGACTTGGGTTGTTAAAATGCTTACACTGTAACCATGGATTTGTTCTCTGGGCTAAGGGAGACCCAAAACAAGGTGTTAGGGTATGTTATTTCTTACCTACCCTGATAGATACCACTGTAATGGATTTTCTGTTACTACTGTAGCTCATTTGACTGCAAAGAAACAAACCTGACTCAGTGGACAATTTATTGCCAGTGAACCTCTATGCTAAATCCACCATCACACCCAGGGAGAGGGACAGCAAGAATCCTAACCCAAGATCTTGGACTGGATCAGACTCTGCAAGAATGTTTACAACCTGAGTCTAAGTTACCTTCAGTGTTCTGGTGGAGGGAACAGAGGAGTTACTGGGGTATAAACACTCAGACTCTCTGGCAAAGAAGCTACTTGGGAATCAAATACAGTGGACCCTTGACTTACAAACTCAATTCATTCGTGAGGGCTGTAACTCAAGTTGGTTGTAAGTCAAGACTATTTTTCCCATAAGAAATAATGGAAATACCCATAATGCATTCTGAACCCCCTCAAAGCACCCCTTAGCCAATCTATCCATAATAAAAAAGGGTTGAATAATGTGCATAATTTATCAGAAACACCAATAATTTTCCTAGCGTATTCAACAAAGAGTTATAAAATGTGCCTAGTTTATTAGAAACAACAATTTCACACTGTACTCACCATTCAAGTTGACATCTTTGGCTTGCAGGAAGGGAGGATCAAATGGAAGTTGGTTATTGTTTGGAAGGAACATAAGAACATCAGGAATCTGGCTCTCTGGTGTTCTTTCTCTTCTTGGGAGAGTCTGTAGCCCAGTGGGACCTGCTTCTGGCTCACTAGGTCTCAACATTTTCAGAACTAAAAACTGATCTCAGGTTGTCTGTTTCTGTCTCTTCTTTAACACTGCTATAGTATGACATGACATTGTCATTAAGCAAATGAATACAATGATTGGCTTTTTCTCTGTCTGGGTGTGTCTTGTCTACAAATGTTTGTAGCTCTGTCCATTTTTACAGGATTTCCTTTATTTCAGAAGAAGAACTTTGCTGCACTGATTATTGATACTCCCCCTCCCCTTCAGAAAGCTCATCAGCTGTCACTCTGTTGCTCAGCCAGAAGTTGCAGAAGTTCCTCTGTAGACAATACCTCTAAGTATTCCTCCACCAGTTCCTCAACATCACCACGGTCTATCTGTAAGCCTATGGACTCTGATATAGTGACAGTGTCATCAACCACAGGATCAACTGAAGGCTCCTCTACACAGCCTTCAAAGTCTATCTCCTGCATAAGTTTAGGCCACACTTTCCTCCAGGCAGGTGAGTGTTCTTAGAGACATTGGCCCAGGATTTCTCAATTTACCCCATATAGGAAAGACTGGCATTCAGGTCCTAACTCAATACTTTGGTCATAAGTTAAAACTAAAATTCTGGTCGTAACCCAAGTTGTTCATATGTGAGGCCAGTCGTAACTCAAGGGTCCACTGTACACAACGTCTCATTAGAATACTTTATCTGTGTTCCCATCAGAATTCTTAAAGGTTTAAGTTTTTGTAACTTTCTTAATTTGTTTAGTAATGTGGGGTAATGTTCTTTTATGGTTTCTTGTGTTTTTTAGGTTGTTATTTTGTGCATTTTTTTCATTGGCTCTGACTTAACAGGTGTCTAGGTTCTCTCCCTCATCACAGCTCCCTACCTAATTTCTTCATCTCAAACCCCTAAGACAATATTAACATTTTTTTATTCTTTTGCCAAACATGTAAACTCCTCCCAAGTTTTTTAATTCCCCATACTTAGCTCTCTCACAGACACTTGTATCTTTGTTAGTATTATTCCTCAATTTTTCCTATCCTAAACTTTTGGTGGTTCCATCTCTTAGCTAGATTACTATACACACTATCAGCAAGTTCTGAAAACCACAAAGCTTTCTTTGATTACAAAGTAAATACTCTTTTTCGGATGTCTTTCCATTTCCCTCCCCAAAATATCCTCTGAAAAAATCTCAATACTAACCTTTTAATTCAATGAAAAATAACCCAGTAGAATCAGACCCCACGTCAACCTCCTCTTCTCCTCTACCACTATCCCCTTCAAACCTCCCCCTAGTGTCTCACACTCCTCATCCAAGCATCTCCCACCCTCCCCACCCCACCTCACCTACCTCACTGCAGAACAAACACAAATAAACTGTTGCAGGGTGCCCAGAGAACGTACAAAAGAGGGACGTGTAACTACAAAACTATTATATAGAAGGGCTGTAAGACTGAATCTGTGGATGCTTTTGGCAAAACATAGGGACAGAGCTAAAGTAATTCTTTTGGTAAAACTTAGGGACAGAGATGAATTCAGTTAAATAACAGAAGGAGTAAATATTAGCACTGAATATACAAAGCTGAAAATCATTCACAGGGAGACAATATCCTGCTAAAAGTCTCCATATAAGCCACATACTCTCCTCGCTTCTCTAATGCCCAACCTGAATTAACCCCCCCCCCCAAAAAAAACTGGATATGAAAAAGATGGGGCCATATATAATTTTTTAAAGATATATGTATGAACAACAAAACTCAGATACACATAGGAGAATGGGGAAGGAAGGACATAGAAGATCTCCAAGCACCGACCCCCCCGCAAAGACAGAGTAAGAGATCACATAGGGAGAAGAAAACAGATACCAGGTAGCAGAAATCTATGCAAAGTTCATATAAGGAATGAAGAAAATAGATAAGTTCAAAGAGGAAATGAACCAAAAGTTCACAGCAATTTCACATGTTCATAGCAACACAGTTTGTAATAGCTAAAACTTGGAAACAGCCCAAATGCCCATCAACTGGAGACTGGATCAAGAAAATGTGGGGTTTTTATAAAATGGAGTACTACTCAGCCATCAAAAACGAGAAATTAGACATTTATTGCTAAATGGATGCACATTGAGGTGATACTCTTAAGTGAAATAAATAGGACACACATGTGTAAATACCGAATAGTTTCTCTAGTGTGAGAAACTGAAAGTGTAAATAAGGACTAAAAGGTATAATAGATAATGTGAAATAGGAAGAAAAGGGGCAAAGGGGATGGGTAAGGAAAGAGGGGAATGGAATTAATATGACAAAATGAAAAAATGGAAACAAAGTCTTTGTAAATAGGGAGGGATGGCAGAGTTGAAGGGAGGCCAGGGGAAGGGCGAAAAATAAGAACCAAGAGAGTATGTAAAGGTGCATATCTCCAATGATGAATGTCATTCTGTTGTACACCTAAAATGTACCAATAGAAGGATATACAAAAACAAGTGAGAAACTAGAGACATTTATAGCTAAGTGGATGCACATTGAGGAGATACTCTTAAGTGAAATAAATAGGACACACATGTGTAAATACCAAATAGTTTTTCTAGTGTGAGAAACTGAAAGTGTAAATAAGGACTAAAAGGTATAATAGGTAATGTGAAGGAAGAAAAGGAGCAAAGAAGGGGAAGAGTGAGGGGTTGGGGAAATGAAAGAAGAGAATGGAATTAATATGAGAAAATGCAAAAATGGAAACAAAGTCTTTGTAAATAGGGAGGGATGGAGGGGTTGAAGGGAGGATAGGGAAAGGCAGAAAAAATAAGAACTAAGAAAGATTACGTAAAGGTGAAAATTTCCAATGATGAATGTCATTATATTGCATACCTAAAATATACCAATAAAAAAATTTTTAAAAACAACATGAAGATTCCACCCTACTCCAGAAAGAATGGCAATCATTTTGAAATCAAACCATAACAAATACAAGCAAGACTGTGATGAAAAACGAACCCTCCTTCATTATTGGTGGGAATGTAAACTAGTACAACTGCTGAGCCGGGCGTGGTAATCCCAGCACTAGGGAGGCTGAGGCAGGAGGATCACCACAAGTTCAAGCCCAGCCCGAGCTACATAGTGAGTTCAGGGCCAACCTGAACTACAAAGGGAGACCTGCCTTAAAAAACCAAAAAAAAAAACCAAAACTAGTACAACCATTATAGAAATCAGTATGGAGATTTCTCAAAGATGTGAAATTAGAAATTTTTTATGACCCAGTGATCACCCTGCTAGATATCTTCCCCAAAGAGCTTAAGACATCAAACTACAGTGATATATATGTGTCAATGTTTATAGCAGCACAACTCCTAATAGCTAAATGCTGAAAACAATCTGTATACCTATCAATAGATGATTGGTGTCTTCATCACTTTTTGCATTGCTGATACAAAATATCCAACACCTAAAGCTAAAGGAGGAATGATTTACTGTAGCTTAAAGTTTGTAGAGGTTTTAGTTCACAGTTGGCTGGGTCCAAGGCAGGGGGCATGACAGAGGAGCATCACAGAGGAGAAAGAGTCCATGGTGGGCAGAAGGTAACAAAGCAGCAAACAACAGCAGCAGCCCTCTTTCTGTTCCTTACATTCTAACCAGGCTACCTGCCCTTAGAATGGGTAGCACTCACACCCAAGGAAGGGCACTCTAAATCCTAGCATTCCACCATTAATCCCAGCATTACAAATGTATATCACAAAAGCTTGAGTGAAATATATCCAGATCATAATTTATGCTCCTTGTCACAAAATTTAACCTTACTCATGCTGGGAATCCCATCACCACACACCCTAGATCCAGCCACATCTGAGAAGTCCCACCTATGATCATATCAGGTTTTGGGGGAACATTTAGATACAAGCCATAGCGATTGGATAAAGAAAATGTGGTGCCTATATATAATGGAATATTACTATTCTACTATAAAGAATGACAGATTTGATACATTTGTAGGAGAGTAGATGCAAGTGGAAAATACAATGTTGAGTGAAATAAACCAGACACAGAAGCTTAAATCCTGTATGTTGTCTCTCATTTGAGTGAGGCAAAGTACAAACAAAAAGAATAATAAAGGATGGATAGAAGTGGACAAAGAGGTAGATCTCTTGCAATAGGGAAGTGGTCCAAAGGAAAAAATATGAGGGATGAGCAGGAGGAGAAGGGGAAAAAGTAGAAGAAAGATATACCTTGTACAGGAACCTAAAAACCTCAATTAATGTAAAAATAACATGCAGGGCCGGGGATTTAGCTGAGTGGTTCTGCTGCCTGCCTCGCAACTATAAGGACCCGAGTTTGATCCCCCGTACCAAAAATAAATAAATAAATAAATAAATAACATGCTATATGTGAGCTAATATATCAACAAGAATTAAAAATGGGATAAGGGAATTGGAGGAGGGAGAAATGGGGGTGGGGGAGGGAGGGGATTTTAAAAAAGAAACAAGTTGTAACTGGGTGAACTGCAAACATGCAGTTAAAATGAAAAAGTTAAAAAAAAAAACAACCCAACTAAGTCATCAAGGGGCTAAGAATACAAGTAGAGTCACCAAGGGATTCAAAATGTAAATTGGGCCGTCAAGGGTTTCAACTAAGTAGACATGGAATCTTCGCTTGGGGAAGTTCCACCCTTAACTAAAGGATTAGTTAAGGCCAAGAGGTTTCCCCTCCTCCTCCCTAATGAGTTAATGGGTCCTAATATGGACAAAAAGGCCCCTGGAGCTTTCTTCTGTGCTTCCATAAATGAGGCCAGCATTGCCCCAAGGTTTGGACAGAGACATCTGTGTAGTCTGTTAGGACCTCACAAGGAACACCCTTTAGCATCCTTAGGTCTCATCCTTCTGCATAGGATGCCATCCCAAGGAGTCAAGACTTAGTTGTCTCCTCTCTATAGGCCCCTAGCCATTCCAATGGGAAACCCTTTGAACCTCTCCACAACGCAGGTTTCACCAGCTTCATCACTAGGCCATTTTTTTTTTTTTTTTTTTGGTACCAGGGATAGAACTCGGGACCTTGCACTTGTGAGGCGGGCAGCAGAACCACTGAGCTAAATCCCCGGCCCTAGGCCATATTCTTGATGAGTGGGAAAAGTTTGATCCTGACAATCTAAAATAGGAACAGTTTATCTACTGTGGCAATATAGTTTGAGTTCAGTACAAACTGAGAAGTGGTGAGCATTGGGTATTAGATGATACTTTAAATTTTGAGACTATTCTCTAGTTACAGCATTTCTGCTAAAATATAAAAGGTAGAACGAAGGAATGAAATTCCTTACGTACAGGCTTTTGAGACCCTATAGCATGAAAGGCTCAAAAACTAAGAGACAGATATCTCTGTCCTGGAACCTACACTTATTTCTCAGGGGATGTGGGTCTCTCTGATCTGATTGATGATACTGGGAAGTCTCTTCTACCTCCTCCTTATAGTCCCCAGGCCTATAAATCATGCCCCCTTTTAAGTTACAGATGTATAAGAAGCTAGGAACTATGCAAATGAATAATGTGCTTTAAAGGGGAAAAGAAACCACCAGAGAAAGGTTATTTCCCCTTCAAAAGAACCAAACTGGAACTAAGAATGATGTCTGATATATTAGTTGCTCTTACCAGGGAGCTGCTGAACAGGTGTGTTGAGTCTTTCATAAATACACTAATATAGATCCATCTTCCAGGGAGGTAGAAACACCAGGGACATCATTTCATCTGTAAATCAGCCCCAGATATTTGACATAGACTCCAAAAACTTCAGATGAATCCGCAGACACCTATGGTCAAATTGTGGATACGACTTTTTCCGTGTTCAACAAGCAGGACCCACAGGAGGGACAGAAGAAAGAGGCTAAGGGGATAACTGTCACAATTGGCAATGCCTTAAATCCACCCAAGTCATCTAGGGGGACAACCAGGGAAAGAGTTCCTGTTTCAAGTACAAGAGGGCATGAGATTGCCCCAAACCTCTGTCTGGGCCTTGCTTTGAATGTGAGACAGCTAATGTGCCTGACTTGTGTCATTGGAGATCTGACTGTCCCCGCTCCCAGAGACAGGCTAGGCCAGGCAGAACTGTCATTTCCTGCTCTGATAAGAGGCCCAGGGGAACCTGCAATTTCCTTGTCCACAGATATTACCATCTCCTCCAAGGAAACCTGGGTAATCACAGATGTCAGAGGTGAGATAATTTGACTGCTTATTCATATAGGGGAGACTCATTTGTTCTGATTTCCTTTTCTGGAAAACTCTCCTCTGGGTCTATTGCCATAGTTGGGGAGGGCAAAGGGACCCCTAGTTAGAAATTCATTACTCATCTACTTATGGGTCACTTTGAAGGCCAAATGTTTAACTCTGAGTTTAATTAAAAAGAAACTCTGCTTTCTGCCTCCTGCCTCGCAACCGCATGGTCCCAAGTTTGACGCCCGGTACCAAAAAGAAAAAGAAACTCTGGTGGTATTTAGAAAACAAACTGGTCCTTCCTCAAGGTACACAGTGAAGGCTATAAAAACACTTCATAATTCCTTCAATATGGGAAGAGATGCTACACTGAAAATGGTCACTTGAGTTTTAACAGGACTAGGACTAGTAGCAAAGACCTGACAGGTGTGCAAACCTTGCCTACTCTGAGATAATGAAAGAAATGCAAAATACTCATTAATTCATGATGTGGTTTCATCTTAGCTTGGGCAAACCATGCAGTATTTAATAATAGCAGAATATTTACTACTGAAGCTTGAAAAGATGTGAGTTCTTTGTGTGCAATTTTTCATTCATGCATGTGAGAGGATTTTCATTTTTTGGTTATGTTTTTAAAGAATTTTTACATTGTAGTACTTGTTTTGCTTGTTGGTGGTATTTGCTTATTTAACACATTCCATCAGGGACAGAAATTACATGCTTTTTTCCCTAGAAAGTGTGTCTTGGGTTTTTCCCTTCCTTTTTCTTTCTCCCTTGGTGGTGATGTTTAAATGAAGTTGCTTTTACATTACCAAAGACTTAATCATCCATTTCCTATATAAAAGGTAGCTACTTTTTGCATAGAATTCAAGTATATTGTAGTATAGAGGTGGAATTTACGGAAAAGCATTAAACTGAGGCTGTGTTTTAGCTTACAGGCAAGTAATAAATTATATCATGCATCTTGAATGTATTATATATAAGCTGCTATATAACAACTGCCACTTCAGATAGCTGTCAAATTAGGTGATTAACTAGTTGTTATTTAGCTTTCCAATTTCTGTATAAGTCTAATTACATGAAACAGAAGTTGGGGTTTTGATATTTTACTTTGCTTTTCTGTTTGGAGTGTCACTGTAACTACTGTATTGTAAATGATGGAAAATAACTGCATATGTTATTTTGGGGTGTGTTAGTTGCATCAGAATTTTATCTCTATTAATGTTTGTGTTCATCACTGCATATAAAAAACTTGGATGTATCAATGTAACTTAACTTTTTAAAATTTTCATACTGGCATTGTAAACACTTGAGAAGGCTGTATCCTTGCAGGCTTGACTTAACTTTTTTTCCTTAAAAATCTGGAATATAATCTTACAGCATTTACTGGAATAAACAGTACAAAACATTTGAGTGTAAAACTCCAAATGTTTTGGATTTACAGCATTTCTTTAGTAAATGAATTGCATACCACTAGTTCACCTCTAGTACAGCGTTGACAGTAAGCTACTAATGGATAAACTGTTTTTTCACTCCATTAACACAGCAGTGTTTTATTTAATAATCATCAATGAAATAAATGTGCCTGAAATTGATTTTAAAAATTACAGTATTAGATCATAAAATAACAAACAGCAGCACATTTTTAGTCACACTGAAAATGAAGGACTTAATTTTCCCCGCAAGTTTCAGTGTTTTTAGTAATCAATTCTATGCATTTTATATTATATAAATAGAAGTATATA
>NW_004624809.1:7474987-7497353 GCF_000247695.1 Heterocephalus glaber
AAAAAAAAAAAAAAAAAGTTAATCAGGAGTAAATTTATTAAAAGAAATTAGTTTCTTTTCAGTTTGGTTAATACTCAAGGCACCTTTGGCTTAAGGTTTTTTGGATTGTAGAGTCATAATCAATGCTTAAATGAAGATTTCAATGTAAATAAAATAGGTCTTTTTTTTTCAGACAAGATTCTCGCTATGTACCCTAGGGTGGCCTTGAACTCACTGCAATCATCCTGCCTCAGCTTCCCAAGTGCTGGGATTACAGGCATGTGCCACCACTCCCAGAAAGGTCGTTCATTTTAAAAACAGATATGCCCTGCATAATATCAGAGTGTAAGATAACAGATGCAGAAAGCTTTCTATTTCAAAGGCAGAATAAATAATTCAAACACAAGTTAAGCTTACCATCTGTATTAATTATGCCTAAAGATTTTTTTTTTTTGGTACCGGGGATCGAACTTGGGTCCTTGCGCTTGCACAACAGGCGGCGAAACCACTGAGCTAAATCCCTGGCCCACTTAGCTTTATTTTTTTAAAAACTGAAAAACAAAAACAGTATCCATGCTTAGGCCCCATCCCAGAACAATTAAATCAGAATCTTTAAGAAGGGGGCCCAGAAATTAGTATTTTTTAAAAAGTCATACTGCTTCAGAGAAGTACTGCAGAAATTTGTCAAACCAATGCATTCTGGTTGAGTGGAATACTACACAAGATACACAGCAATTTGACTTCAGGTAATTTATGTCCTTCCAAAATTTCTAGAGGATTGATATTAGCTTTGGAATATTTTGATCAAATTTATTAGTAGTATATACTTCTATATTGTTTAATTCTTTACAATCAGCATATATTATCTCGGATAAAAGATAAAAACATTCAATAATTACATTCCATAAGAGTCAAAGGTAAAATCATCAGTCTAAAATCTATCCAGAAGAAATAAACTGTACTGAATTACATAAAGAGACCATAAACTACCATATTTACTTTCCTTTTAAAAAATAAGACAAAGACTAATTTCCTCAAACTTCCAGGAATGCCAGGGCTGCTAGGAGAGCTATAAGAACACAAAATTTGGAGTGTGGTGGTGTACGCCTATAATACCAGCACTCAGGAGGCTGAGGCAGGAGCATCACTGTGAGGCCAGGGGCTACATACTGAGTTCAAGGTCAACCTGAACTGCATAATGAGACCCGATCTCAAAAAAAAAAGAGAATTTAAGATTTATTGTCTCCTACAGATTGCTACTGGAATGAAGATGATAGAATTTTACTTTCTTAAATCCTCAGAAATTCCTCCCAGGGAATTATTATTCTGCCAAGATGTCCAAGAAGTTTCCACTAAATGTGTCTGCCAGACAGTCAAGAACAGTCTTGCAATGCTATTAATAATCGTCAGAACCTGGAAATGGCCTACATGTAGAACAATAGAATACTGGTTAAATTAATTTGACACATTCATAAGAGAAGTTACCATAGGACAATAATCAGAAGTATTAAAAATAATGACATGTGAAAATGCTCAGGATATATATGTTAATACGGGGATGCAAATACATCTTTGTTTCAATGTATGTACACAGACATGGAAGGAAACACACCAAAGAGAGAAACTGCAGGCGGGGGTTTTAGCCCAGTGGGAGAGTGCCTGCCTAGCATGCACAAGGCACTGGTTTGATCCTTAGCACACCAGGGGGTGGTACGACCACACATCCGTACTTCTAGGTTCAGGGATCAAAGACAATCTTTAACTTTCTCATTTAGTTTTCTTTCCTTTCAAAATGTTCTAAGATAAAAATACTAACTTCTAAATCCAAAAAACAGAAATTGTTATTCTTTAAAACACTTGCATTTTGACCCTCCTTTTTAATCTCCCATTTCTAAACAAATGTAATTAATAAGGTTAATAGCTTGCTGCACAGAAAGTCAGATCTTGAGAAGCATAATGAAAGATGTCTGTATAGAGATGCAAAAAAAATAAACTTTAAAAGAAAAAAAGGACAAAGAAATGGATGAGGTGAGACAAAAATCTTAAGAGAGTTCAGGATCAACTTGTATGAACACCTAAAGGAGAAAGCCATTCCCAATCTGAGAGTAGCTCTGGGTGGAAAACAAATTATACATACATACATACATATGTATAGCTGGGCATGGTGGCACACACCTGTAATCCCAGCAGTCTGGGAGCCTAAGGCAAGAGGATCACAAGTTTAAACCCAGCCTGGGCAACTTAGCAATTTAATGAGACCATTTCAAAATAAAAAATAGAAGAGCTAGGTGAGGTGGCACGAGCCTCTTATCCCAGCACTCAGGAGGCTGAGGCAGGAGGATCACTCTGAGTACAAGGCCAGACTGTGCTACTTAGTGAGTTCAAGGCCAGCCTGAGACCCTGTCTCAAAAAACAGACCAAAAAAAAAAGGAAAAAAAAAAAAGAAAAAAGGTCTGGGGATATAGTTCAGGGCAAAGACTCTGGGTTACAATCCCAAGTACCACAATAAATAAATTTAAAAAGTGGATACCACAGTCGCACTTGAGGTCAGCCCAGAGGGCAGCTGCTATAGAAAATTAATATCTTGAGTTACAAATTACTTTACCAACCAGTCTGCAGAGCTACTTTACCACCCAAGTGATTTAAGTAAGACTGATGATAAGCTATTATAAAACAAGGCACTGGCAGTATAGTTCAGTGGCAGAGTGCTTGCCTCACATACAGTAAGCCTTGGGTTTGATCCCCAGCACCAAAAAATAATAATAATAACAAACTAAAAATAAGTAAAAAGTAAAAGCAAATTCATTTTATTCCTATGTCTTTTTTTAAATTATTTTTGGTTTTGGCGATACGGTCTTGCTATGTAGTTCAGGCTAGCCTCGAACTCACTACATAGCCCAGGATGGCCCTGAACTTGAACTTGCAGCAATCCTACTGCCTTAGCCTCCCAAGTGCTATGGTTACAGATGTGTGCCACCATATCTGGCTCTAAGTCTGTTTTTAAAAATTCCTTGGAACAGCCAGGCATGGTGGCACATGCCTGTAATCCCAGCACTCAGGAGGCTGAGGCAGGAGGATTGCTGCAAGTTCAAGACCAGCCTGGGCTACATAGTGAGTTCAGGGCCAGCCTGAACTATGAAGGGAGACCCTGCCTCAAAACAACAACAACAACAAAAATTCCTTGGAACATAACCAGAAACTGAAAGTGAGGCACATCGGTTTTAAGAAGGAGATCAACTAAGAAGGCTACTTCACCTGTGTTTCCTTTTTCATCTTCTCGAATGTGCAGGTCCTTCATGGAGGTCTCCAATTCTAGAAGATCTCTTAGGTCCTCCTTGTATACTTCTATATAGGATACTTTTATATTAAAGTCACTGCTAGGATTTTCAGAGATGTTTTGAAATATTTCTTGGATCGCTCGAGGAATGATACCCTTTTGACCCTCCACAATTGAAGCTGAAAATTTAGAAAAGGAAAACACATCTGGAACTTGAAATATAAGAAAAGCTACAACTCAAAATTTGTACTTACTAAACTTCTCTTCTTATCTTTCTCTCTTATTATTATTTCTCTAAAATTCACAGGAAATGTTCACAAGCATTCTCTTACTCCGAATTCATGCACTGATTCAGCAAATATTCTGTGACCAAAGAGCAACTGATAAATGATAAGAGAATTATGTGGTACATTAAGAAGCAGTCAGTATGTTTGGAAAGAAAAGAAGGGTAGGTTAAAGGGACTGGGAGTGTGACTATATGGTAGGTGGGAAGTGCTCCCAACTATAAAAGGAAGGTCATAGATATCACTGAGAAGCTGACATTTGAAGAAGGACTTAAAAAGAGAAGCACAGGGGTCACTGAGAAGGCATTATACAGGTGAGATCCAAAAGCAAGGAGGTCAGTGTGGCCAGAACAAAGGGAACAAGGGCAGGAGATGAAGACAGAGGTGACACAAGCCAGAACACAGAGGTCCTGAAAACTCTTGAATTTTATTTACTGCAGTGAGAGCCACTGGAATGGGGCAGGACTTACATTTACCTGAGATTTTAAAAAGAACACTCTGCTTGCTATATTTCACTGGGTAGAAAGAGGCCACTTAGGAGGCTAATGTAGAATCTGGGAGTCAAAGAGGTTGGGGTGGTCAAGATGGTGGCTCACAGCAGGATGACAACTGGATTCTGGATTTATGCTGAAGAGGGAGCCATTAAGATCTCCTGACTGAGGGCAGGTTTGTCTATGTCACATTAACAATACTGCAGTTCATTTCCAGAGAACTGGGTGCTTGGCCAGTTACACTGTACCCTCCACTCCCTAAATTAATGGAGGTGGTCAGATCCTGGGACAGAGGCAAAGGCCTAGTGTTAGTTATGCCCAGAGAACATCACTGAAAGCACACACTAAAGAGAGCTCCAAACTAGCAACAAAGACATTCACCTGTAATCAACCAACAACTCCCAAGGCATATGCGCACACACACACACAGACCAGAAAACAAAAATGCCTCCAAAATTTCCCAACTCCCCCAAAGCTGATCCACGGGGCGTCAGTGGGGAGGAATTCAAGCTAAACAGCTGAATTATATGAAACAATAAAACACACAAAGAAAACAGATCGCTAAGGTACTCATAGACAATAAACACAACAATCACAGAACTTACAGAACATACTAATAAGTTATCTGAGCTGGGTGTAGTGGCACACATCGGTAATCCCAGCACTTAGGAAGCTGAGACAGGATGATCACCACAGGTTCAAGACCAGCCTGGCCTACATGGTAAGAGTTGAAGCCCAGCCTGAAATATATACCAAACCACTGTTTAAAAAAAAAAAAGCTAACTTAGAATAATACAAAACATGAATAATCACATTAGCAAAGAATTAAGAGTTTGTGAAAGGGTATAAAGCAAATCCCAGAGATCTAAAATTCTGTTGGAAGTGTGGGCAGCAGAAGTGACCAGTGTGAAGACAGTGAGGGAACTAGAAGATAAGGCTGCTGTCAGTGACTCTGAATAATATTCACAGACTCCTTAAGAACAACAAGAGAACATGGAAAATAGATCCAACAGCTTCTAGATGAAACACAGAAGACTAATCTAAGATTGAATAAAACTAGTGAAAAATCAGAAGACAACACAAACAGCATAAAAAACTTCTTTACAAAAACCTTTCCAACTATAGGGAAAGAATTTACCATACAGGTATGTGAGGATATAGAACCAAATAGCCAAGCTCAGAAAAGAGCTTTTCCAACACATCACAGTCAAAATTCCAAGTCCACTATAAAAGTTGAATCTTAAAAGTTGTTAAAGGGCTGGGGATTTAGCTCAGTGGTGCTGCCGCCTAACTTGCAAGCGCAAGGTCTCGAGTTCGATCCCCAGTCCCCCCCAAAAAAAGCTATTAGAGAAAAGCAATGCATCACTTATAAAAGTAAACTGATTAGGGTTACAGCAAACTTCTCACCACAAACCTCAAAGAACAGAAGAGCCTGGAATGAAGTGTTTCAAATCCTAAAAGAAAACAACTTCCAACCCAGCTTGATATAGTCTGCAAAACTGTCTTTCATAATTGATAGAGAAATAGAGTTTTCCTATGACAAAGAGCACCTTAAAAAATCATAATCACCACTCCAAAAAATTCTCAAGGATACACGAGAAAAAGACAATAAAGCAAAGGATGCCAAAACATCTAATGGAATGAATACATCAGGTAGGGTGAACAGTTCAGCAGAAGCAGGGAGAAAAAGGAATCAGCAACAGGAAAATAAAGCAATGATAGGAATAAGTCAGCATCTTTAACTGATGTAAATGGACTCCCCAATCAAAAGAAACAGATTGGCAGACAGGATCAAAAAACAAAACCCAGGGTTGGGGATTTAGCTCAGTGGTGCCGCCATCTGCCTTGCAAGCGGAAAGTCCCGAGTTCAATCTCCTGTACCAAAAAAACCCAGCTGTGCATAGTGGGGCATGACTGTAATCCTAGCATTCTAGAGGCTGAGGCAAGAG
Organism: Heterocephalus glaber; assembly: GCF_000247695.1. The sequence goes on from NW_004624809.1 coordinate 7,480,968, forward strand.
GATCACCGTGAGTTTGAGGCCAGTCTGGGCTACAATAGCAAGTTCAAGGCCAGCCTGCACTACAAAGCAAGACCCTGTCTCAAAAAACAAAACAAAGAAAGAAAACCCAACAGTATGCTGTATAATAGAGACGCATTTAATCCAAAAAGGAATTCATACACTAAAATATCAAAGAATGGAAAACAATATTCCATGCATTGGGAACCTGAAAACAAACAACTTATCCTATTTTCAGACAAAGTGGACTTCAAGCTAAAACTGATCAAAAGAGGCAAAGAAGGTCACCACATATTGGTTAAGGTAACAATTCAACAAGAAGAGATCGCAATTATAAATATATGTGCACCAAACACAGGCAAATAAAACATAAAGCAAACACTACTGGACATAAAAGAAGAGATAAACATCAACACAATTACAGTGAGGGTCTTCGATGCCCCAATACCACAAATAGATTAACTAGACAAAAACATCAACAAAGATCGATCCCCAGTACCAAAAGAAAAAGAAAAAAATCAACAAAGAAATAGCACAGTCAAACCACACCTTGGAACAAATGGACTTAATAAATATCTACAGAGTGTTCTACCTAACAACAACAAAATAAATATTCTTATAAGTAGCACACAAAACTTTCTCCAAAATAGACCGCATATAGGCTGGGGATTTAGCTCAGTGGTGCCGCCGCCTGCCTCGCAAGCGCAAGCGCAAGGTCCTGAATTCGATCCCCAGTACCGCAAACAAACAAAATAGACCATATAATATCCCAGTGATGGCGAACTTATGGCATATGTGCTGCAGTGGGCTGTTTGCATCACCGAAAGCTCTAAAAGTTTCGCCATCCCTATACTAGCCCATTAAACAGATTTAAATAAATACAAAAGAATTAAAATTATCCCATATATATTATCAGATCATAGTACAATGAGACTAGAATCAAAAGCAAAGAAACTACAAGGACTATGTAAATACATAGAGGTCAAATAATATACTTGCCAGGCATGGTGGTGCATACCTGTAATTCCAGCTTGGAAGCTCAGGAGAGTGAGGCAAAAGGATCACCATGAGTTCAAGGCTGGTCTGGGCTACAAACCATATTTCTCCAAAAATAAGAATGGATCTTATGTTAATTTTTGCTCCAAAAAAATCAACAGAGGTCATTTTCAGAGGAGGCCTTATTTTTTCATGCACAACAATATACATTTATTCATGTACAAAAATCTACATTTATTCAAATACAGTCATGTCCTCTACTTCTGGAACATCACCCTAACTCTCCGAACCTCAAATTCCGGCCTGAATTTCTTGTGACTCCATTTCCTATAGAACCACAGATCCCAATCTCATGTCTAGCAATAGCACTCTCCTTAAATGGGCAGTTTCTGTCCATATAGCCTGCTTGTAGTCCACTGGCAACAGAGCTGCCAGTGATTTTATCCCATGACCCAAGGCATGACCTCTTGCAGGCTGGCTTCACAAAGCCTCCGTTAAGTCAAGCGTTAACTGAAGACTTACAGGGCAGGAGTGGCAGCAACAACGATGACAGTTAGGGATGAGAATGACGGTCCACACAAAAGCAATGAAAAACTGCAGGCAACAAAGTTCAGAAGATGTTTGTTTCACGTGGGCGCATTAATATGCTCATTACAACGCATGATGTATTGAATTATGAAAATTCATATTAGACACAACCGTGTCTGTCCATTATCGAGTATACACATTACCTGTGCATTGTGTCTGTACTCCAGTTGTACGATTGGTGAGTCTTAAGTTCACCTGTTTACACAGGCACTTACCTTTCATCCAAAGGTGCCCGTTTGGGTATTTACAAATATTTATTTATATTTAATGATATATTATTATATTATATTATAATTCAATACATCCATCATGAATTGCAACAGACATACTAAATGTGTCCATGTGGCTGACGATCTTAACCAGGACTTATTTTGGGGGTAGCACTTATATTATGAGCACCCTGAAAAATCATGCTAAGGCTTACTTTCTAGTTAGGTCTTAGTTTTGGAGAAATATAGTAGTGAGCTCAGGACCAACATGAATTATACAGAGAGACCTTGTCTCAACACAAAACAAACAAAAAAAATACACTTACAAGCCGGGGATTTAGCTCAGTGGTTCCGGCGCGTGCCATGCAAGCGAAAGGTCCTGAGTTCGATCCCTGGTACCAAAAACAAAACAAACAACAACAACAAAAAAATACACTTATAAATAATAAACGGGTCACAGAAGAAAAAATGGAAGAAATTAGTTCTGATATCAAACAATATGCCATAAAACATACCAGAACCTACGGAACACAATGAAAGCAGTCATAAGAAGGAAATTTATAGCTGTGAATGCCCACATCAGAAAAACAGAACAAGCTCAAATAAATAACCTAATGATACACTTCAAGGTAGAAAAACAAGAACAATCCAAATCCAAAACTAGTACAAGGAAGGAAATTATAAAGATCAGAACAGGAAATTAATGAAATTGAGACTTAAAAAGAACATTAAAAATCAATGAATCAGAGCTGCTGCTTCTAAAGAATGAACAAAATAGACAAACCCTTAGACAATCTTATCACAAAAAGGAAAGAAAAGACCTATGTCGATGCAACTAGAAATAAAAAATGTGAGGGCCGGGGATTTAGCTCAGTGGTGTCACCGCCTGCCTCGCAAGTGCAAGGTCCTGAGTTCGATCCCCAGTACCAAAATAAAAAAAGAAATAAAAAAGGTGAAATCACAACAGGCACCACCGAAGATTCAGATTATCAGTAACTAGTCTGAAAAGCTGTACTCCAATAAACTGGATAATCCCAAAGAAACTGATAGCTTCCTAGATATATATGAATTACCAAAACTGAATCAAGAAGATTAAAAAACTCTGACCAATCTAATAACAGGCAATGAAATTGAGGTAGTAATAAAAACCCTATCAGTTGGGTGTGGTGGCACATGCCTGTGATCCCAGCACTCAGGAGGCTGAGGCAGGATGACTGCCACATGTTCGAGGCCAGCGTGGACTACACAGTGAGACCTTGTCTGAAAAAACTAAATATAAATATATACGTATAAATATATATATGTAAGTATATAAAACCGACAAACTAAGAAAAGGCCAGGACTCAAAGGATTCACTACTGAATTCCACAATAATTTCAGGGAAGATCTAACACTAATACTCTTCAAACTCTTTAATGAAACTGAAAAGGAAAAAGAAGTGACAAACTCACTCCTGGAAGCTAGCAATACCTTCACTCCAAAGCCAGACAAGGACTCAACCAAAAAAGAGAATTATAGCTCAATCTCTAATGAATATAGATGCAAAGATCCTCATTAAGATACTGGCAAACAGAGTATAGGAAATCATTAAAAGTATCATACATCATGACCAAGTAGGCTTCATACCAGGGATACAAGGATGGTTTAATATATGCAAATCACTAAGTGTATTATATCACAGAAACAGAAGCAAAGGCAAAAATCACACGATCAGGACAGGGTTGTAGCTCAGTGGTGCTACGCCTGCCTGGCAAGCGCAAGGTCCTGAGTTCCATCTCTGGTACCAAAAAAAAAAAAAAAAATCACACGATCATCTCAACAGGTGCAGTTTTTAAAAAGCCTTTGACAAAAATCTAACATCCATTCATGATTACAAAAAAAATGAAGGGCTGGGGATTTGGCTCAGTGATTCCGCTGCCTGCCTCGCAAGCGCATGGACCCGAGTTCATTTCCTGGTACCGAAAAAAAAAATGAGAGAAATAGGTATAGAAGGACTTTACCTCAATTTCATAAAGCCATTTTTGATGAACTCACTGCCGACATCATATTGAATGGTGAAAAGCTGAAAGCTTTCCTTCTAAAATCGAGAACAAGAAGGGCCGGGGATTTAGCTCAGTGGTTCTGCTGCCTGCCTCGCAAGCACAAGGTTCTGAGTTTGATCCCTGGTACCAAAAGAAAGAAATGAAGTTCCAATGCATGCTACAATATGCTAAGTGAGAGAAGACATAGAAAGTCAAATATTATATAATTCTGTAAAATATCTAGAAAAGTCAGTTTCATAGATAGAAAGTAAATTAGAGATTACAAGGGGCTGGGAGTTATTGTCTAATGGGTACAGAGCTTCTGCTTGGGACAATAATGATTTTTGGAAAAAGTGGGGATTATTTCATTATTATTGTTAATGTATTTGATGCCACAGAATTATACACTTAAAAGTACAAGGTAAGACAGGTGTGGTGGTGCACATCTGCGATTCCAACACTCTGGAAAGCTGAGGGAAAAGGATCAAAAGTTCAAGCCCACACTGGATAGTTTGGCAAAACCCTGTCTCAAAATAAAAAATAAGCTCTGGGTGAAGGCTCTGGGTTCAATCCCAAATACTGGGGAAAAAAGTGCCAGTTAAACGGTAAATTTGGCTGGGGAATATAGCTCTGGTGCCACAGCTGCCTGGCGAGCACAAGGTCCTGCGTTTGATTCCCGGTACTGGAAATGGTAAATTTAAGGTTATGCAAATTTATATTTACATATAACCATGATTTTTAAAATAGTAACAACAAAATGTACAAGATAAAATTTGTGTATAAGGTAAAATTTTAAATAAATAGAGAATAGGGCCGGGGATTTAGCTCAGTGGTTCCGCCGCTTACCTCACAAGCGGAAGGTCCCAAATTCGATCCCCGGTACCAAAAAAAAAATAAGAGACGGATAAACTGAGATTTTAGACTAAGTTACAATAAGTCAGGTTAGAAAATCTGCGCACCATTTTTACCATTGTTGTATGACAAATACATTCATAGTAATATTGGCTTATAAATGAACCTTTAAAACAACTTCTTCCAAGTAGATTATAGAAGCTTGTATTTTTGGCAAAGACTGTTCTGAAGATCTGAACCTTTATGAACTTAGATGGTTGTCTGTCACCTAGTTTGCTTGGTTTTTTTGTACCCACAATCGAATTCAGGGCCTCGCCTTGTGCTTTCTAGGCAGGCACTGTACCGCTGAGCTGCATTGTTTTGTTTTGTTTTCCCCTGGTATTGGAGATCAAACTCCAGACTTTGCACTTGCCAGGCAGGCGCAGGTCCACTGAGCTACATCCCTGGTGCGTGTCACCTAATTTAAGATGCAAGACTGTCATCACGTGGGGAGTAAAGGAAATGGCATGTTTTTCCAATACAAAGGATACACTGAAGATTTCTTTTTAAAAGCTTCCAGGAATTAGCCAAAAGAAAATGAACGTTTTTCAAACTACAGAATAAGTAAACAATCCATATTATCCAGAATATATGACCTACCAGAAATAGCTCCTTTAATCTTCTACTTCAACAGAAAACAAAGCACAATAGTTTAAAACATTTAAAAAGCTAAATTTCAAATATTTATATTAAAACTTAAATATGTATTTTGGTAACCTAAATATCATATAAGCAATATTGGTCTCATATTCCTAAAATACACTATTTCAGAGAAAAAACTTATAAATTTTGATAGTTCAACAGCCATCATCAGCCATTACATATTATTAAAATGGTATATAAATCTGGGCCCATGCTGGGAGTGGTAATGCAGGCCTGTAATCCCAGCACTCAGGGGCGGAGGTAGGATGACTGATGGACATCCAAGCCCGGCTGAGGCCACAGATTGAGTCCAAGGCCAGCATGGAATACACAGTGAGACTTGTCTCAAAAGAGCATCAAAAAAGGAAAAATTAGTTTGTGCTCATGGCCTCTAGTAAAAGTCAAAATACCTAAAAATACCTATTAAGGAAGAAAAGGTCCAAAGGGGTAGGGGTAGTGGGAGGGGCAGGGGAAAGGAAAGAAGGGAAAGGAAAAATGATGAGAAATGGAAAAAATTGAAATAAAGTCTTTGTAAATAGAGGGGGTGAAGGGAGGGCTAGGAATGGGGAAAAACTAAGAACCAAGATGCATTATGTAAAGGTACAATTCCCAGTGAGAAATGTAATTGTGTTGTCTACCTACAATGTACCAATAAAGGAATTTAACAGAAAAATAAAATAAAATAAAAAATACAAATACCTATTAAAAAGTTACCAAATTCTGAATATTTTGTAACTTCTATTACCATAAAGCCAGGCATGGTGGCACATGCCTGTAATCCTGGCACTTTGCGGGGGCTGAGGTAGGAGGATCTCAAGTTTGAGCCCAGTCTGGGTAACTCTAAACTTAGTGAGACCATCTCCCAAAATAATAATACTCATTACGTTAATCTTGAATAAAATCTTCCTTCATGTAAAAGAAAAAAAGTTTGCTTTTAGCAGAAAAAAAACAAGTATGGGAGGGTGGCTCAGTGATAGTGTTTGCATAGTGCCCAAAGAAGAAGAAAGGAAGAAATCAATATAGTAAACCATCTCCACAGGGGTCTTGGCTTTCAGTCTCCCGCTCCTTCAGCCACCTAATTCACCATCTTTTCCTCTCTCCATTGCTAGAGCTCCTCATTTAGAAAGAAGACTGAGACAAATGGTTACCAAAGTTCCCACCAGCTCTACAGGAAATCCCATGGCTCTACGTTTCCAAACTATTACTACAATTAGGAGAAATTACATCTTAAAATCAAATACAAATATGGCAAGAAAAAAAAAGACACTAAACTACAAAATAAATTTCTCCTATTGCCTCTAAACTCTGGTTGCAAGACCCTTAGTATTTGTAACTGGCTAGATAAAGGATGCAAAATATGATCATGTCAACTCATTTAGATCTATTTTAAATTCTGTTCAAAATAACAAGGACTGAAAATTGAATATTGTCTTAAACTTCTTCCCTCAAGAAAAAAATCATAAATTAGATTATTTAATAAAATTTCAATATTTTTTTCTTGGTACTCAGGTCCTTGTGCTTGAGGGGCAGGCGGTGGAACAACTGAGCTACATCTCCGGCCCTGAAATTTCAATATTTAAAAACAAGTCTCGGGCAGGGGATGTAGCTCAGTGGCATCCCACCTGCCTGGCAAGCAAGAGTCCACAGTTCAATCCCCAGTATGGGGGCGGGGGGGGTGGTGACGGGAAACGGGACACGGCACTTTCAAAGATAATGATATTACCACCACATTTGATTTATTCATTCTTTCATTATTCAATCAATATGTCAAACAACTACTATGTGTCAAGTACTATATTTTAGCTTCTTTCTAGTGTCTCAAAAGTCCAAGACTATGAGAACCTTACCAACGTGGCCTCCTCCAATGGTGTATGTCTTCCCAGATCCGGTTTGTCCATAGGCAAAAACAGTTGCATTATACCCCTCAATGAGTGACAGCACCAGGGGTTTTATACACGTATTATAAATTTCATCTTGAGTGGAACTTTTGCCAAAAACAAAATCAAAAGTAAAGACTCTATCTCTTCCAATGATAATTTGCTGGGTGTTTGGAATAACTCTCACACAAACTTGATGATTATGAAGAACTTCTTTGCAAAGCAGAGGTCTAACTCTTACAGCAACTTTTACTGGTATTTCCTCCATGGCAGCTTAGATTTTTATTAAATAGATTATCTACTTGATATTCGGTATCAAGTGTGAGAAACATCCACTTTACATAAGAGCTGGACACCTGTATATCAAAATAAAAGACCAATTTCAATTACCAACTTCACTTATCCTAATAAAATTACACAACATTCATCAGACCAGGTTCTTTTCCAGGATAGTATAGTTACAAAGAGTACATATGTCTTATAAATTATATCATTAATTTACTGATGAAATCATATAATGTCTGGATTTGCTTTAAAATAATCAAGGCGGGCTGGGGATTTAGCTCAGTGGTTCCGCCGCCTGCCTCGAAATCGCAAGGACCCGAGTTTGATCCCCAGTACCAAAATAAATAAATAAAATAAAATAAAATAAAATCATCAAGGGACTGGGGCCTTCAGTTGGTAAACTGTGAAGCTCAGTGATAAGTATAGGAGATTCCACTATACCTTAATTTTTATAGTTTCACAATTTATTAATCTAAATATTGAATAATTGAGGAATTAGAAAATTCAAGCAAGGAAATAATTGAGGAATTACATGTGTTAAAAGCAAACATTTCTTGGGGATTTAGCTCAGTGGTTTTGTTGCCTGCTGTGCAAGCGCAAGGACCTGAGTTCGATCCCCAGTTCCAAAAAATAATAATAATTTTTACAAAGCAACCATTTCTACTAGATTTTATACATATTTATTGGTTGGGTTGTTTTTGGTACTCAGAATCGAACTTGGGACCTTGCACTTGCAAGGCAGGCAACTGAATCACTGAGCTAAATCCCCGGCCCGTACAGATACTTATTTAAAAATAGCATCTTCTCTTTGCCACAGAATCTGGAAATAAATCCCTAAAAACAGTTTTAGGAATTTCTATAGGTCAATACACATTTACAACTAAATTTTATATTTTAAATAATCAAAACTAAAATGAAAACTGTTTTACTCCTAAATATTGTGTTGTACTGCTTTCTGAAGATTTCTTAAATTAATATGTTAAAATTTAAACTGGCAACTATACTTACCTTGAAAACCCTGAAAATTTTATGAAGAAAGCAATTCTACTTACAGTAGCATCAAAAAAAGCTTAAGAATAAATTTAACAAAAGATTTATAATTCTCATCTTCTAGAAACTATACAATGTCATTTTTAAAAAGTAAAAGATCTAAATAAATAAAACATTCCTAAATTCATGGATTAGACTGTTTAATATGGTTAAGATATCAACATTCCCCAAAGTGACCTATAGAGTCAATGCTTCTCCTACCAAAATGTCAGCTGACTTCTTTGAAGAAAGGACAAGCTCATTTGAAAGTCCCTAGGGCTGAGGATTGAGCTCAGTGGTTCCGCCACCTGCCTCAAAAGCGCAGGTCTGGAGTTTGAACCCCAGTACCAAAAATAAATAAATAAATAAAGTCCCTAAACAAATCTGAGTGACACAGACTAGCCAAAACAATATTGAAAAATAACAAAGTAGGACTTGCAATTCCCTAATTTCAAAAACAATCAAGAGGAGGCGCAAGGGATATAGCTCAGTGGTACAGTGCCTGCCTGGCAAGCGCAAGGCCTTGAGTTCAATTCCCAGTACCAAAAAAAAAAACAAAAAAACAAATCAAGACAATGTGAGACTAGCATAAGGACAAACATATAATCAACAGAATAGTAATGAAAATCCAGCTGGGCATGGTAGCACATGCCTGTAATCCCAGCACTCCGGGAAGCTGAGATGAGGACTGTCTGGCAATCGAAAGGTCCTGAGTTCAATCCTGGTACCGAAAAAAATAATAATAATAAAAGAATTTTATTACCACAAAAGACACATTCCCATTAATACCCCTCAAAATACTTTCCCTCACTTTGAACACACTATCTCATCGTTCTTGCCAATTTTTGAAGCAGCTCTGGAAGTCCTCTTCTGTGAGTGTCTTTAGTTACATTTCATGGCTGCCTCGATGTGCTGAGTCAATTTAAAACAACCTTTCACAGTAGTTATGATTTGGGTATAGATGTCCTCCAAAGCCTCATGCAGTCAGAGAGCTTTTTCAGAGGTGGCTGAATCTACACTGTGTGATGCTAGGTTGAAGGGCTGGTGACTACTAAACCAGTAACTGATTGTTTTGGCACCACCCTAATCCCTGTAGTCTGGGTAAGATAAAAGGGGCAGAAAGATGCTGTTAAGGTTCCTTTGCTCCCGTTGGTGTTTTTACTACCATATGGGAGCCAAGAACTATTTCTCCTCTGAGACGCCTCTCTGCCTTGGAGCCATCCAAACAGGGATGGAAACCTCTACAAACTGTGAGCTAAATAAACCCTTTCCCTTTTAATTTTCGATGTCAGGTATTTTGTCTCGACAAAGAGAAAAAAGTAACTAAGAGAATGGTTATTCTTACTTTGGACAAGAGCCAGAAGTTGCAAGGTGCCAGAACTGGTGAATAAGGAGATGAGGACTCATTGTAATATTTCTATGAGCCTGCCTTTCCACTGGATGGCATCCAACAGCAGCATTCACAATATTTTTTATCACACCCCATAAAGACACCCAAAAGAGAGGACATTCAGAACTGATTCAGAAAGTGGCAAAAAATGATGGCATAAGTATCTCTGAAATAAGGGGAAGTATTTTGAAGAGGATTACTAGTAATGTGTCATTTACTGTAATAGTTTTAACTTGAACATTCACCGTATATTTTGATCATCCCTTGTACAAAAGTGACGTAGGAGTTCAATCCCCGGTTCTGCAAAAAAAAAAAAAAAAAGTGAAGTGGGACCTCTACTTCCCATGATGTACAAAAGGTCACCCAAAACTGAGCATATCATCATGTTGAGCAAAATAAGCCAGACTCAGAAAGTCAAATATTGCATGTCATCTCTCATATGTGGATTCTTTTAAAAAATTAAAATAATAAAAAGAGAGTGATGACAGGAAAATAAAAGGGAGACTATTAGAGAAGAGGAAGGGGATGAGGGGAGGGGAAAGGGAAAAGGAAGGAAGATAATAGGGGAAATGAAAATAAAGTATATTATATGAATGTACAAATGTACAAAAAGAAACTCAACATTCAGTATAACTAATGTACACTAATAGAAAAGAAGAGAAAAAAAGGAAAAGAGATCATAGACCTAAATATAAGAGCTGAAACTATAAAACTCTTAAAACACAGGACCCTTAAGACTCTATGACCTTGTATTTACAATGGTTTCTTGGATATGACACCAAAAATAAAAGCAACACAGGAATAAAGTAAGACCAACTACACTTCAACAGCATTTATTTAAAACTTTGTTCCCCAAACAATATCCTCAAGAAAGAGAAAAGGCAACTCAGTGAATGGAAGAAAATATTTGCAAGCCTTGTATCTAATAAGGGACTTGTATCATAACATATAAAAAATGACTACAACTCAATAATTTTTAAAAGCAATTTAGAGCCAGGCATGTTGTGCACACTTGTATCCCGAAGCTGAGGCAGAAGGATCAACACAAGTTCAAGACCAGCCTGGGATAAATAGTGAGTTCAAAGCTAGCCTGAACAACATAGAGAGACCCTGTCTCAAAAAACTGAAAATAAATAAAGAAAAAGCAATTTTAAATGGGAAGAAAACGTAGTTCTTCAAAGAAGATACACAAATGGCCAATAAGCACATTCAAAGTTGCTCCACACATCATCAGCTATCATAGATTTCAATCAAAATCACAATGAAGGGGGACCTCAATACCTTGCTATCACAAATAAATCAACCAAACAAAATATCAGCAAAGAAATATCTGAGTTAAACCAAACCTTTGAACAAATGGACTTAACATATCTACAGAGTGTTCCATCAACAATAATAGAATACACATTCCCCGCGGCAGCACCAGGAAGTTTTACAAAATAAACCACCTATTAGCAATTAAAGTATGCTTAAGTAAATCCAAAAGAATCGAAAGTTTACCACACATATTATCAGATCATAATACAATAAAACTACAAATCAATAGCAAAAGAAACCAATAAAATTATGCAAATGTATGGAAATTAAACAATACACTTTTGAATAATGAATGGGTCACAGAAGAAATTAAAGAAATATGACCCCTCCTAAAATTAAATGACAATGTCAGTACAAAATACCAGAACTTATGGAATACAATGAAAGCAGTCCTATGAGAGAAGTTTATAGCTGTGAATGCCCACATCAGAAAAACAGAAGCAGCCCAAATAAATAACCTAATGATGCACGGCAAAGTCCTAAAGAAACAAGAACAATCCAAATCCAGAGCTAATACAAGGAGGGGAATTGTAAAGATAAGAGGAGAAATTAATAAAATGGATAGTAAAAGAAACAATACAAAAAATGAATGTATCAAAGAACTGGTTTGTGATCGATGATTGTGTCAATTTGAATAAGTAATGTCCAAGTAAATTGGCTCAGCATAGTTCTGGGTGTGGAAGACTCACTCTAGGCAGGATTGTCACCAGAATGCTACCCTAGGGAAACTAAGAAGGAAGGATTATTTGTGTTTTCTTTCAGGGAGCTCCAGTCTTCACTTTCAACTTGAACGTTGTCTCCTGGCTTCCAGCTCAGACTCTTCAGCCTTCCAGAGCAGACTTGTCAGCTTCCAGCACCGACCCTTCAGGCTCCTGGTGCAGACCCTTCAGCCTTACACTGAAAACCCTTCAGCCTCTTGAAACGGACTCACACAGGACACTACACAGAGCTCCAGGCCTTCAACTGGATCCTTCAGATCCCGAGTGCATAGACAGACCTTTTGCATCTTCCACCCTTGACTCTGTGGGTAGTCACTGTAAGCCAATAAATTTATTATAAATTATTATAAAATTATCACTAAAATCCGATAAATTTGTACATCTTCTATTAAATCTGTTTCTCTAGTAAGCATGGACTAATACATGACTCTTTGAAAGAATAAACAAAATAGACAAACCCTTAGCCAATCTTATCAAAAAAAGGAAAGAGCTATGTCAATGCAATTAGAAATGAAAATGGACACTGCCAAATTCCAGACCATTGTTACTACTTCACAAACCTGTATACCAATAAATTGGAAAATTCAGAAGAAACGGAGAAATTTCTAGGGACCAAAACTCAACCAAGAAAACTTAAAATCCTGAATAATCCAATAACAGTGCAACCCAATAACAATGAAATTGAAATTGTAATTTCAAAAAAAAAAAAACCTGCCTAAGAAAAGTCCAATGGATTCACTGCCGAATTCTACAAGAACATCAAGGAAGATCGAATGCCTCGAACTCTTTCATGAAAGTGAAGGGAAGGAGAACTACCAAAGTCATTCCTGGAAGCTAGCATTACCTTGATTTCAAAACAAGACAAGGGACAACCAAAAAAGGGAATTACAAACCACTCTCTCTAATGAACACAGATGCAAAAATACTCAAGCTACTGCCAAACAGAATGTAGCAAATCATCAAAAAGATCATACACCACAGCCAAGTAGTCTTTATCCCAGGGATGCAAGAATAGTCAAAATATGCACATCACTAAATGTAATATATCACATGAAAAGAAACAGGGACAAAAATCACATGATCATCTCAATAGTTGCAGAAAAAGCCTTTGACAAAATCCAACATCCATTCATGACAAAAACCCTGAATTGATATAGGCCTTATGTCATAAAAAGTCATTTATGACAAACCTACTGCCAACATATTAAATGGGTAAAAACTGAAAGCTTTGTCTCTAAAATCAGGAGCAAGACAAGGATGTCCACTATCACCACTCCTGTTTAACACAGTCCTCAAAACACTAGCCAGAGCAATTGGGCAACAAAAAGAAATAAAAGGGATATGTATAGGAAAGGAAGATATCAAAGTATCATTACTTTCAGATGACATTATCCACTATTTACAAGACCCCCAAAACTGGACTAAAACACTCCTAGAATTAATAACCTACTGGGCATGGTGGCACACACCTGTAATCCCAGCACTCAAGATTGAGTGGTGGGAGGATTACCTTAAAATTGAGGCCAGCCTGGGCTACACAGTGATTTCAAGGACAGCCTGAACTACATAGTAAAACCCTGTCTCAAAAAACCAAAAGCCAAGGGGCTGGGGATTTATCTCAGTGGTTCCACCGCCTGCCTTGCAAACGCAAGGACCTGAGTTTGATCCCCAGTACCAAAAAAAAAAAAAAAAAAAAAAAAAAAAACAAAAAAAAATCCACCCCGTGAAAAGGGGGAAAAGGGGGGGGGAAAAAAAAAAAAAAAACTAAACTAAACTAAATAACTCAATACCAATGAAATTGAAGAAGTAATTTTAAAACTACCAACAAAAAAAGCCCAGGTCCTAACAGATTCACTGCTGAATTCTACAACAAATTGAACAAAGATCCAATGCTACTACTTCTCAAACTCGTTAATGAAATTGAAAGGGAAGCAATACTCCCAAAGTCACCCCTGGAAGCAAGCATTACTCCGATACCAAAACCAGAGAAAGACCCAACCAATAAAGGAGAATTTCAGGGGCAAATCTCCTTAATGAACATAGACACAAAAATTCTCAATAAGATAATGACAAGTAGAATGCCCCAAATCATCAACATTGTACACCATGGCCAAGTAGGATTCATCTCAGGGATGCAGAGATGGCCCAACATATGCAAATCAATAGATATAATGCACTATATTAACAGAACCAAGGACAAAAACCACATGATCATTTCAATAGATACAGAAAAAGCACTTGACAAAGTCCCACACCCACTTATGGTAAAACCCCTACAGAAAATTGGAATAGATGGTCTTAACTCAATCTGATAAAAGTCATCTGTGACAAACCAACAGCCCACATCATATTAAATGGTCAGAAATGACCATTTTTCCACTCCAAAATCAAAAAGAAGACAAGGATGTCCACTATCACCACTCCTGTTCAATATAGTTCTAGAAACCTTAGCCAAAGATATTAGACAAGAGAAAGAAATAAAGGGAATAAGGACAGGAAAGGAAGAAGTGAAATTACCGTTATTTACAAATGATATGATACTCTACATAGAAGACCCAATAACTAAATTGTGTAGCACAGGCGGATATAAAGTCAAAATTCAAAAATCAATAGCATTCCTGTATATAAATAACAAACTCACTGAGAGAAAAATTAAGGAAACAACACCTTTCACAATAGCATCAACAAAAATGAAATACTTAGGAATCAATCTAACAAGGGAAATGAAAGATCTTTACACTGAAAACTACAGGAGTCTGAAAAGGAGATTGAAGAGGACATCATAAACTGGAAAGAGAGCCCCTGCTTTTGAATAAGCAGAACCAGTATAGTGAAAATGGCCATACTTCCAAAACGATTATACAGATTTAATGCACTTCCAATCAAAATAACAGTAGCATACTTCACAGGGCTAGAGAAAACAATCCCAAAATTCATTTGGAACCAGAAGAGACCTTGAATAGCAAAAGCAATTGTGGACAACAAAGGCAAGGCAGAGACCATCACAATCCTTGATTTGAAGTTATATTACAAACCTACCATGATAAAAACAGCATGGTACTGGCAAAAAAAAAAAAAAAGATTGGCAGATCAATGGAACAAAATAGAAGCTGCAGAAAGAACTCCAAACACTCTCAGTCACCTTATTTTTGACAAAGGAGCAAAACACCTTCACTGTAGGGAAGATTGCCTCTTTAATAAATTGTGCTGGGAAAACTGGCTTTCCACATGCCATAGATTAAACCTAGACCCATATCTCTCACCATGAACTAAAATCAAAATGAAGCAAAGATCTAAATATTAAAACATAAATACTTAATCTGCTGGCAGACAGAATAGGTAAAACTCTTGAAGACACAGGTGTAAGCAAAAACTTTATGAACAAAACCCTGATCACACAGGAAATTTTACAAAAAATGAACAACAGGGATCATATCAAATTAAAGAGCTTTTGCACAGCAAAAGAAAACACCAACAGAGTGAAGAGACTACCCACAAAATGGAAAAAAAGTTTTACCAGCTGTTCCTCAAAGGACTAACATCTAAAATATATAAAGAACTCAAAAAAATCAGACTCCACAAATTTAAAGACCCAATCCAAAAATGAGCATCTGAAACAAATAGACAGTTCTCAGATGAAGTACAGACACCAAATATATCTATGAAAAAAATATCACTGGTCATTCATCATCATCACTGGTCATTCGAGAAGATGCAAATTAAAACATCACTGAAATTCCATCTCACTAAAGAAAGAATGACTATTATCAAGAAATAAATGCTGGTGGGGCTGTGGAGAAAAAGGAACCTTTCTACATTGTTGTGGGAGTGTAGTTTGGTACAATCATGGAAATCAGTAGAGAGATTCCTCAAAAAACTAAAACTAGAGGTTCCATTTGACCCAGCTATTCCCCTTCTTGGTATCTTCCTGAAAGAGTTAAAATCATCATACCACAGTGATATATGCACACTCATGTTTATAGCAGCACAGTGTGTAGTAGCCAAATCTTGGATACAGCTCAAATGTCCATCGACAGATGAATGGATAAAAAAGATGTGGTTTTTATTATACAATGGTGTACTACTCTGTCATAAAGAGGGATAAACTTGAGTCATTTGTAGGTAAATGGATGCACCTTGAGACCATACTTTTAAGTGAAATAAATCAGACGCACATGTTTAAATATCGCATTGCTTCTCTTGTGTGGGAAACCAAAAATGTAAATAAGGACCAAAATGGATGACAGATATTGGGAAGTGGGAAGAAAATGTTCAAAGGGGAAAGGGAGCAAGGAAAGGGGGAGGTGGAAGGGAAGGAAGAGAAAAGGGAGGGAAAAGTGACTAAAAGGAATAAAATGAGCCAGGCATGGTAGCACAAACCTGTAGTTCCAATCTGAGAAAACCAAAAAAAAAAAAAAAAAAAAA
>NW_004624809.1:7506604-7537327 GCF_000247695.1 Heterocephalus glaber
AAAAAAAAAAAAAAAAATTCTAGTCGTAACCCAAGTTGTTCGTATGTCAAGCCAGTCATAACTCAAGGGTCCATTGTATATGGAAAAAAGAGAAACTTAGATGAATGACACAATAATATCAATAATACATAGTGAGTAAATACATATATATCTAGATATATAGATAGATATATAGATATATATATAGATAGATAGATAGATAGATAGATAGATAGATAATTGCATCTGTGCTGAGTATGTACAGGCTTCTGTCTTCATTATTCCCTAAGCAGTACACTATAACAAGTAAAACAACTACTTACATAGCATTTGTACTGTTTAGGTGTCATAAATAATCTACAGATAATTTAAAGTCTACAAGGGGATGTGAGTAGATCATATGCAAATGCTATGCTATTTTATCTGAGGATTTGAGCACCTTTGGATTGTGAGTTTGCAGGGTGGGGCAGTATTGTCCTCAGCAGGGAGGAAATACGAAATTCAGCAGGGTTCTTTTATCTATGCTGCAGCCATGAAGCGCCCCCCCCCCCCCCCCCCCCCTTCTTTGGGAAATTCAGGCTTTGCATGGAATTCCTTCCACTCACAGGATGTGGCTGCCCACAGGATTACATTCAGACAGACCATCACTAGAGAAGCATATGCTTGTCTCTTAAATGTGAAGAACCCTTTTCCAGAAGCCTCCCGGCAGACTTTCCCTCCTGTCTCAGTAACCAGAATTAAATTTATCCATTACCAAAGCAATCATAGGCAAAAGAAGATTATCACACAGTGAATCATTCAGACCAGACACACCTCTGAATTGGGCATAGACCATGCTCCTTTGAGTCACACCAGGGATAGACACAACTACTCGTGGCGGCTGGGCAGGCTGCACACTGCACAATGCCAGGCCTCATTCACACAGCTGGTGTCAGCTGTAAGGACATTATAACAAATCCCCAGAAGATGGCAGTAAAGTGCTTGGGGAAAAGCGATGCAGCAGACAAGGTATAGTCAAGCCTGCCCTAACTGTGGGTTCTACATCCACGATTCAGCCATCCATAGATCAAAAATATCCTAATCTGAACATTTTTTATCTTTATTCCCTAAACAATAGAATGTAACAACTATTTACATAGAGTTTACACTACATTAGGTATAGTAATAGAGAATATCTATAAAGCACAGGGGACAGTGGTGGTACACACCTGTAACCTCAGCACTCGGGAGGCTGAAGCAGGAGGATCACTGTGAGTCTGGGACCAACCTGGGCTATACAGTGAGTTCAAGGCCATCCTCAACTACAGAACCCTGTCTCAAAAATAAATAAATAATGTGTATGGGATGGGCTGGGGACATAGTTCAGTGGGAGAGTGTTTGCCTACCATGCATGAGGCCCAGGGCTTGACACCTAGCACTACAAAAAAAAATTTTTTTTAACTTTATGGGCTAGGGCCAGGGATTTAGCTCAGTGGTGCCACCACCTGCCTTGCAAGTGCAAAGTCCTGAATTCAATCCCTGGTACCAAAATAAATAAATAAAACTTTATGGGCTAGGCATGGTGACACATGCCTATGATTGCAGCACACAGGAGGCTGAGGCAGGAGAATCACAGCAATTTCAAGGCCAACATGCACTACATACTTAGTTGAGTTTTAAGTATAGCCTGAACTACGTAGGGAGACTGTCTCAAAGACTAAGACAAAAAACAAAATAAACAAGTATATGAGAGGATGTGTATAAAAATACTATTTTACCTACAGGACTTAAGTGCCTATGGATCTGGCTACTGGGGGATGAGACTGGGAAACTAATCATCCATGGATATCAAGGAAAAGGGGACTACTCTAGATATACAACAAAATCAAGATTCTTTTGGAAGGCAGTGGAGGTGGAAAATGAGTGCTTGGTAGGTACCAAGAGTTCTGCAGCAGAGAGTAAATAACCTAACTTACAGTAAACCTTTAAAAATTACATGTGGTCCAGTGCCTGCCTGCCAAGCACAAGGTCCTGAGTTCGATCCCTAGTACCGAGCAGAAAAATTAAAATAAAAATTACATGTGATAAATCCCGTTTTCAAGAAAATAATCCACTCCCAGTTTAAGAAAAATTTTGAAGATCTTTATTCAATTCCAATATAGTTAGTCTGAAAATAAACACTAGGTAAACAGATATCCTTAAGTGAAAGGCATTATGTATAAAACCCACTACCATTATCAAAAAGTGGTTTTTTTTTGGTACCAGGGATCAAACTGAGGACTTTGCACTTGCAAGGTAGGTGCGGTGCCACTGAGCTAAATCCCTGGCTCAGAAAGTTTAAAATAAAGTGTCAAGATTTATTTTTTATAGCCAGGTGTGATGGTGCAAGCCTGTAATCCCAGCCCTGGGGAGGCTGAGGCAGGAGGATCACTGAGAGGCCTGGGCTACATTGTGAGGTCAAGACCAGCCTGAACTGCGTAGCTAGACCCTGTCTCAAAAAAAAAAAAAAAGAAAAAAGATTTGTTTTTTACAAAACCAATAGCTTATACATCAAAGATTCTATTTCCTCTGTTTTCTGCATTAAATGATTAAGGTCTGTAGGAAATTACTGTGCTGTGGGTATGTAGATATGGCTCAGTAGTATAGCACTTATCTAGGATGCACAAGAGAGAAAGAAAAAGAAAGAGAAAGAAAGGTGGGAGGGAAGAATATAGGAAGGAAAAAAGGAAGAAAGCATAAGTTGAGAAAAACTATCAACTGGATAAATAAAATATTATCATTAAAGATTAACCACATAAAAAAGTTCAAGCCAGGACCAGGGATTTAGCTCAGTGGTTCCGTCACCTGCCTTGCAAGCGCAAAGTCCCGAGTCTGATACCCGGTACCAAAAATAAAAATTAAAAAGAAAAAAAAAGTTCAAGCCCAAGACCTGGGCAACTTAGTGACTTAGTGAGACTCTGTATCAAAAAAAAAAAAAAAAGGCTGGGGATGTAGCTTAGTATGAAGACCACAGATTCAATCCCCAGTATTGAAACACACACACACACACGCACACACACAATTATAGGCATAATTAATTTTTTTAAATCTAGAACTTAAGGAAAAGTTCTTCTGTTATTTTGGTCAACTATGTGTCCACAGAAAGGGGAAATGGAGTCAAAACTAAATTAAGTAGATAAAGCATAAAGTTAGAAGTTAGTGTGTCAAGAAAAACAATTTTTGGAGATGGTTCTCTCTGTGTTGCCTATGCTAACCTGGAGATCCCTCTGTCTCAGCCTTCAAAGTAGCTGGGTACACCACACCTGGCTCAAGAAAAAATTTTTAAAGTGAAACTGAATAATCTACACTTTGTTCCTATAATTTCTGCCACCTTCTCCTAATACCAAAGCCAAGTGGTTATATGATCTCATTGGTTTGCTACTAACACAGGAGTCTGGGTCAGGTCCCAGCCAGGTCAGTAGTATATGCAGCGTGTGCGATGGAATGGAATCTCCTTCATGTCTTCCCTGTGGTCCCGGGCATAGTCCCATAAGTAATAATCCAGAAGGATGGAGTTGATCTCGCCGTGAGGCTTTTCACTCTGTTTTTCAATAAGCTCCAGAACACAATCCCGGATCAGCTCAACACACCAAAGTGAGCACCCTCTGATCTCCACCTCTTGCTTATCCCCATATGACAGCATTTCTCCTGCAAGGGTTAAAAACAGAGGAAAAATCATTTCTCAAATTAGGCATGAATGTGAAGTTCCTACTACATTTCACAAGAATGGCCAATCTGCTGTCTTAGTCTTCTCAGAACCCAGCCTAACACCCTGCACGTACTAATTCTCCAAATAAACGTCTGTTAGAGAGAGATGCGGTAATCCTAAATTTAAAAATGACAGGAAAAAATAAGGAAAAATAGGAGAGCAAATTAAATTGTTAAAAAGAAAGGACTGAAAATAGGACACACAGGGCCGGGGATTTAGCTCAGTGGTTTTGCTGCCTGCTGCACAAGCACAAGGACCCGAGTTCAATCCCCAGTACCAAAAAAAAAAAGAAAACAGAAAATAGGACACACATGTGTAAATACACCTAATAGTTTCTCTAGCGAGAAACTGAAAGTGTAAATAAGGACTAAAAGGCATAATAGATAATGTGAAATAGGAAGAAAAGGGGCAAAGAGGAAGGGGAAGTGGGAGGGGTAGGGGAAAGGAAAGAAGGGAATGGAATTAATATGAGAAAATGGAAAAATGGAAACAAAGTCTTTGTAAATGGGGAGGAATGGAGGGGTTGAAGGGAGGGCAGGGGAAGGGGGAAAAATAAGAACCAAGAGAGATTATGTAAAGGTGCAAATTTCCAATGAAGAATGTCATTATATTGTATACCTAAAATACACCAATAAAATTTTTTTCTTTTTAAAAAGGATTGAAAATTGTTTTTGAGCCAGGCATGGTGTTGTGTGCCAACAGTTCCAGCACTAAGGAGGCTGAGGCTGGATTATGAGTTTGAGACCAGCCTGGGCTACACAAACAATTTGAGGCCAGCCGGAGCTACATCGCCAGGCCTTGTCTCAAAAAACCACGTTTCTATATTTCTCTACTTTTACAAGTAGTCTGATTTTTTTTCTCCAGTACTGGGAATTGAACTCAGGACCTTGCACTTGCAAGGCAGGCACAGCACCACTGAGCTAAATCACCAGCCCTTGATTTTTATGTGAAATCTCCTAATTTTCAAGTGTTAGAAACTAATTAAAAACCAGCTTAAAAGAAAACAGTAAACAACAAAAACACCCCAGCCTAAATCGGGTGTGGTGGCACATGCCTGTAATATCTGCACTCAGGAGGCTAAGGCAGGATCATGAATTGGAGGCCAGCCTGGGCAACTTAGTCCATTCAAGTCTACCCTGGGCAATACCATGAGACCTTGCCTTTAAAAAAAAAAAAGAATACTTCAAGACAGGAATGAGCAGAGTATATGGCTACATGGAAAATAATACCCTAATTGATAAATGTTGTCCCTTTAAAAAGTATCCAAAAATTAATCACCTAGAACATAAGCATTATGACATAAAACAGTGTACTATTTTTCAAACGAGGAAACAGAACAAAATCGATTTCCTGAAGAAACTTAAAACCTGGCAAAATCAACAACAGGAATAATGGTACCTTTATATTCTGTATTATTCTGATTTGGGAAGATATAAATCCATTTCACAAGAGAAAATTATTCAAGAGTAAAACCACTTACATTTAAAAATAAAGAAAAAAGCCACATAAAACCCTGAGTACAAAGGAGAAATTAGCATGGAAATAGTGTATTTTTCTCATACAAAAGAAATGTTTTTTGTTTTCTGCTAGAGGTGGTGGTACATTCCTGCAATCCCAGCACTCTGGATGTTGATGCAGGAGGATTGTCACAAGTTTAAGCCCAGCTAGAAGGATATAGTAAGTTCAAGCTTCATGGCGAGACCCTATCTCAGAAAACAAACCAAAAAGGTTTTATAAAAAAAGGTAATTTTCACAGAAACTTCTCAACCTAATTTATCTATTCTTACAAATAAGGCTCCCAGTCTTGAATCAAACATCTCTTCATTAATGGTGAATAATAAGCTAAGAAAGGGAATGACTTGTATGAGATAACCCAGTTGCCCCTTGAGAAGTTGACTCAAAATCCAATCTATATGATCTATCTCTTAGCCCACCCTTCAGTCTGACATGCAGAGTTCTCTCCAGCTTCATGAACACCCCTTATGTGTTACACCTGGATCACAAACCTTCACATAGCATAAATTTAGAGTTCATTTTATTAGGCTCTGAAATGTTCAAATAGCACAACTATTAACAACATCCATATTCCACACAGTAATAAGAAAAGTCACTTCCTACTGGGCACCGTGGTGAACGCCTGTATCCCTGCTACTCTGGAGGCTGAGGCAAGAGGGTCAGGAGCTCCAGCCCAGCTTCATCAGTACACAGTGAGTTCAAGACCAGCTTGGACTAGGGCCAGGGTTTTAGCTCTGTGGCACCGCACCTGCCTCACAAGCACAAGGACCTGAGTTTGATCCCTGGTACCAAAAAAACCCAAAAAGACCAGCTTACTTATATAGCAAGATCCTGTCTCAAAATAAAATAAAGTTGGGGTATAGCTCAATGGTAGAGCCCTTGCCTAGCATGCATGAAGCCCTGGGTTCAATCCCCAGTACTAAAAAAAAAAAGTAATTTGTTCTACATTTTACTTGCCCTTGCATTTTTCTTTTTCTCATTTTGACTTTTTTTGAGACAGGGACTATGAATCCAGGCTGGCCTTGAACTAGAGATCCTCCTGCCTCAGCATTGAGTGCTGAGATTGCAGGCCTGTGCCACCCCACCTGGCTTGCACTGTTCTTTGCAAACATTTTTTTTACATACAGTTTTAACAATAAATAGTGACTCCCCCCTTTTTTTTAAGCAAAAGAGCTTTTTGTGAAAGAAGCTAAATGAAGAGTCACAACAATTCACTGAAAAACAGAGAATGGCCCAATCAAGCCTGCAGACCTTGGCGAAGCTTCCTCAGCAGTTCATCAGAGTACTTGAGGGCTCCGAGGTGGGCGAGGACCTGCGGCAGGCGGTAGTCGGCAAACATGGTGATGCTGGAGATGTCCGCAAAGCATCCGTCCCCTCTGCCCTCTAACACACTCCAGGTATCCGCCACAAGGATCTGGGCTCGTTTGTAAAAAGAAACTCTTTTTCCCTGATGAATGGAGAAAGCAAAATGTCCGAGTTTGAAAGCTTGCTGTATGCTTTTTAAAAGGCACACACTGAAGACATTTTTTCAAGGGCAGAATAACGTGCCTCTGTTGGGAAGTATAGACCTTTTACAGTAAACAAAAGGATCTCACTAACATTTAATAATCTCTATCATTCCCATTTTATTTCCTGTTTTCTTCAATCACATAAAACATAAATTACAAAATCCCATTACCGTCCAATACTTTTTCAACACCATTACTTCATGTAATTTCAGGGCCAACCTGGGTGACTCAATGAGACCCCTGTCTAAAATAAAAATAAAAAGCACTGGGGATGCACCTCAGTGGTACAGCATTGATAGGTTCAATCGCCAGTACCTCAGACAAAAGAAAGTGTAGCTAGTGCAGTTGATCCAAACCTATTCTTACTAAACCAAAATTTCTGGGCCAGGGATTTAGCTCAATGGTGTGGCCTCCCGTCTCGCAAGCACAAGGTCCTGAGTTTGATTCCCCATAATCAAAAAACAAAAAAAACTAAACCAGAATTTCTTTCTTTTTTTTTTTTTTGGTACCAGGGATCGAACTCCGGACCTTGCTCTTGCAAGGCAGGCACCAGAATCACTGAGCTAAATCCCTGGCAAAACCAAAATTTCTTAAAGACATCATTAAGAAATTCAGAACGCTTTTCAAGGCAAATACATATGCTCAATTTTTTGACATGATATAAAGTTTGTAAATTATATGGATGGGTTAGAGGGAAAACATCACCACTAAGAAATATTCCTACATTGCTCTAGCTGCCATCTTGAGTCCCCGCGTTGGTGTGCCTAATCTCAGCTGGTCTGCTCGAGACCCCCTGAGCACTAGCCCTAGTCCCCTGTGCTGCCCCATAACCGCTCCGACAAGATGAAAGAAACTATCATGAACCAGGAAAAACTCACCAAATTGCAGGCACAAGTGCGCATTGGTGGGAAAGGAACTGCTTGGAGGAAGAAGATGGTTTATAGAACAGCTACAGCAGATGATAAAAAACTTCAGTTCTCATTAAAGAAGTCAGGGGTAAACAGTATCTCTGGTATTGAAGAGGTGAGTATGTTTACAAACCAAGGAACAGTGATCCACTTCAAAAACCCAAAAGTTCAGGCATCTCTGGCAGCAAACATTTTCACCATTACAGGCCATGCTGAGACGAAACAGCTGACAGAAATGCTACCCAGCATCTTGAACCATCTCGGTGCAGACAGTCTGACTAATTTAAGAAGACTGGCTGAAGCTCTGCCCAAACAATCTGTGGATGGAAAAGCACCACTTGCTACTGGAGAGGATGATGATGATGAAGTTCCACATCTTGTGGAGAATTTTGGTGAGGCTTCTAAGAATGAGGCAAACTGAACTGAGTCAGCTTCTGAAGAAGATATAACTTGGAAGAAGTTACTGGGAGCTGCTATTTTATATTATGACTGCTTTTTAAAATTATTTTTGTTTATGGATCTGATAAAATCTAGATCTCTAATGTTTTTAAGCCCAAGCCTCTTGGACACTGCAGCTCTTTTCAGTTTTTGCTTACATACAATTCATTCTTTGCAGGCAATTAATGAAGAAGCCTGGGAATAAAGTTTGAAACAAAGATTAATAAAAAAAAAAAAAAAGAAATATTCCTACATTATGCTACAACCCTAAATTCCTAAACCTAATCGCAACTGTTCCTCTAAACTAGATTTATACAGTATATGGTAACTAGATTTCTAGCGAGATACAAAACTAAATTTGCAAAATATAACTGTATGTTACACACAGTTATATCAAAAAGTTTACTATACTAAAGTCTATGATCTATTTTTACAACATTCAGAGCAAAACAGAGACTAAAAATCAAACTTATGTAACAAAATATATCTAAGTGCTAGCATCTAAGAAAATATATAAATTGTCCCATCACAACCACTGTTGCCATGGCAGCAAAATAACGTATCACAAAGACTAGGTTATAATTCACTTAAAATGAAAAAAGAAAAAGTTAAGATTTATATGAGGAATTTTAAAACTCAATCTATAAAACATTTTCTTTGTAAGCTAACTGTGGTTCTAGTAATCAAATGATTTTAGTCAAATTCTGGGTCTCAGGGGTTTGGCTCAGTGGTACACTGTGTTCCCTTCCCAGCACTACAAACAATAAAAAATAAAAATGAGAAAAAATTCTGGATCACTAAAATATTAACCACTGAAAATACCAGTAAGTCCCAAATAACAATTCCCTATATATTCACTAATATTGCTTTGTGAAGAAAATATTTTCAAAATAATACCTTCATAAAATAATTGTCAATGAAGGGCCAGGAGTTTAGCTCAGTGGCACCACACCTGCCTCACAAGGTCCTGAGTTCTATCCCCAGTACCAGGCTGGGGGGGGGGGGACTGTCAATGAAAAATTCTGAATATGAGTTAATTTACCTTTTCCCCCTCCATTACTGGAGATCAAACCCAGGGCCCCCTGAGCTACAGCCTCAGATCTTTTTATTTCTTTTTCCAAGACTGGGTCTAAGACTCTAAATTGTCCAAGGTGATCTTGAACTTGTAATTCTCCTGCCTCAGCTTCCCAGAGTAGTGAGATTACAGGCATGTGCCACCACCCCCGGCTAATTAACTTTTTAAAAAAAATTTATTCTTCTTTTGTTTTTGTTTTTTTGTTTGTTTTACTTTGGCTTTATTTATTTTTGGTACAGGGATCAAACTCAGAACCTTGCGCTTGTGAGGCAGTGCGGTGCCACTGAGCTAAATCCCTGGCCTCTTTTGGCTTTTTGAAACAAGATCTCACTATGTAGATCAGATAGGCAATACTCCTGTCTCTGTCTCCTTAGTGCTGGGATTACAGGCAGGTGCCACCATACCAGGCTCTATTCTTTTTTTTTTTTTGGTACCGAGGATCAAACTCAGGACCTTGCACTTTCGAGGCAGGCGGCAAGATGGTGAACAGCTTAGCCAGGTAGGCAGAGAGAGGTCCCTGGCCGCCTGGAGCCCCACTCCATCCAACCCGTGCCATGCCCACCGGCAATCAGCGGGACACTGAGGACCCCTCACCACTTGCCACCCCATGGCAACCAGCTTAGCTGCTCGGGCCCCAGCAGCCCACCCCCCCGTGCCTCTGGCCTCAGGGCTGTGCCGCTACCTGGTTCCACTACAAAGGCATGGGGGGGGGCATAAAAGCCATTGTTCTGAGCTCCAGAAGACAGAGTAGAAGTGAACAACAGAAAGAGGGCCTCTCTCAGGCTCTTTGATGAAAACTGAAGTCCACTGGAAAAGTGAAGAGAATCTCTGCAATAAAGGCACACCAGAATACTGTACTTGGTAAGTTAGAGGGATCATCACCTCCCATCAGAACCTGGACTATCTTCAGGGGATGGGCAGCTGGAACCTGCAGTAGAACGTTGCAGAGTGCAACCCTGCAGGAGGACAGGGAGCTGAACTTGAAACTTGCAGCCAGAAATCTGCCTGAATCTCACAGGTCTGAGAGTGGCTTGCTGAGACTCAATGACTTATATCTGCACACTGCTGCCCACACTGTCTATTACGACAGCAGAGACATACCCTGAAGGAGGCCCGTCATTTTTTTTTTTTTTTCTTGGTACCGGGGATTGAACTTGGGACTTTGAGCTTTCGAGGCAGGCACCAGAACCACTGAGCTAAATCCTTGGCCCTTTTTTGTTATTTTTTAAATGATTATTATTATTAATAGCTCTTATTTTTAATATTTTTTTCTTTTTCTATGCTTTTCCAATTTTTTTCCTCTTTTTTTTCTTTCTTTTCTCCTTTCTTTCTTTCTCTCTCACACTCACTCTCTTGCTGTCCCACATTGTTCTTCATCTCCCTTTTTGTTTTCAGATTTCTTCTTTATTTTTCTATTATTCTCTTTTTCCTTCTCACCTGTGTCCTCTGGCCTCACTGCTAACCTTCCCCTATCCTTCTACCTATCTATTCCTCCCTCCCCAACTCCTTCTAACTTCCCATCCCGAAGGGTAAAGTTGCTATATTGAAGAGTTTATTCACTATAAACACATGTAGGGTTGGTCCTCGATTTTGATTTAATTCACACAGTTAAAGGTGATAGATTAATAACTACCACAAATTGTTATTTTCTAAGATGTACTTGATGCTATGGTGTTGCTGATTGTTTTATTTGGGCTAAGGTGTTGTGATTGATCTAATCAGTTGTCCTTCCTGGTATAAAAAAGTAAGACAGCCTTAGAGTCATTAGAGACTCAAAACCTAAAGACCAGCTGTATCTGGAAGACACCTCTGAGAAGCAATCATTTCATAAGGGTTCTAAATACATCAACAAAGATACTTACAATAAGCAATTTCAAAGTATTAACCCAGGAAATTAAATGAAGGACACCACCAAAAACAAAAATGAGAATGACAGTGCTCACTTCGGCAGCACATATACTAAAAATGAGAATGACAGGGAAAAAGTTTGAGACAGCTCAGCAGATTAACTACTAAAGCAGTTGTAGAAGCAAAATAGGTAGTGTATCCCTTTAAAACTTGCCTTAGCCGGTTTCTCTGGTTGTTTAAAGTGAAGGTTAGGGCTGGGGATTTAGCTCAGTGGTTTCGCCACCTGCTACGCAAGTGCAAAGACCTAAGTTTGATCCCCAGTACCAAATAAATAAAGTGAAGGTTATATGACTCTTTTGATCTGTAGCCTTCCTACAGATAACATCCTAATTCTGAAGAACAAGGTTGCAATGCCTGGGTAAATTTACAATGTATGTGTTTTAACTGTCATGTGCTTATCCTGTGTCTGTGACTGTTATCATTAACAGGAACTACTTCTAAATAGGAACTGGAATTGTATTTACACATCAAAGACCACCAGGAATGAGATAATGAATGCATAAAAGGGGAACTGAACAAAGAGCGGGCAAACACTGACCAGACCCATTTCTGGCAGTCCCGCCTGCTTGCAAGTAAAACTTTTATTATTTTACCCGAATTCTGTGTCTCCATATATTTCTTTCTGTGATTTCTGGAACAAGAAGACATTTAAGTAAGGCACAAACTCAGACTTCCACCCCACCAAAACTAAATTCTGGGGGAAATGAGGTGGAAAAGTCTGATAATCAACCACCTGGACACCCTGAACTGACAGCACAGGAAGTAACAAAACAGGTGAATGAGGCTCTAGAAAAATTCAAAACAGAAATAATTTCCCAGAAAACTACATAGATGGTGAGCAGAGTGAAAGACATGATTAGAGGCTCTAGAACACAAAAAGGTTAAAAAAATACACAAGCTCAGAACCATGCTGGAAGCCATGATAGCCCAACATAAGAAATGGAATCCATGAAACAGATTCAAACAGATATCCAGGAGATTAAAAAACGCCATTGAAAGTACTCACAGCAGATTAAGGGAATGTCAGATATGGGACCACAAGAAATCAATCCAGCAGCTAATAGATGATGCAAAGAAGAATAACATAAGACTCATAGGACTCCACAAAAAAACAGGAGAAAGCACAATTGACATAAAAAAAAAACTGTTAACAAAAGTAATAGTAGAAAACTTCCCAGACAGGCACAGAAAATTGGACATACAGATAAGTGAGGCATATAGAACTCCAACTAGCCACGATCAAAAAAATCTATACCTAGACATGTAATAGTCAAGATCCCAGAAACCCAACAGAAGAACAAAATCCTACAAGCAGTTACAGAAAAGAAACAAGTCACCTACAAAGGAAACCCCATCAGAATCACAGCAGGTTTCTCAACAGAAACCCTCAAGTCAAGGAGAGCCTGGAGCGAAGTATTTCAAGCCCTAAAAGAAAATAACTTCCAACTTTGACTCTTGTATCCTGCAAAATTATCTTTCAAAATCGATGGGTAAATTAAATACTTCTACGACAAAGAACACCTGAGAAATTTCATGAACACCAAACCAGCACTCCAAACAATTCTAAACAATATTCTAGAAAAAGACAATGAAGGTCACAACTCCATGAGGGCCAACAGAGCAAAGCCACCAGGCAAGGTAAGAAACTAAAGGGAAAGGGGGAAAAATAAAAAACGAAAGAGCCAACAATAAAACATCATGACAAGGATGTGTCAATATTTATCAATTATAACCATCAATGTTAATGGCCTCAATTCACAAATCAAAAGAAATAGACTGGCAGAATGGATTAAGAAACAAAATCCAAGAATATGCTGTATACAAGAAACACACCTAACTCAAAAAGAAATTCATAGACTGAATGTAAAAGAATGGAAAACAGTTCTCCACGCCACAGGAACCTGGAAAAAATCAGGGGTAGCAATCTTATTTGCAGACAAAGTAGATTTCAAACCAAAACTAATTAAGAGAGACAAAGATGGTCACTACATCCTTGTGAAGAGAACAATCCAAGAAGAAGAGATGACAGTCATAAATGTATATGCACCAAATACGAATGCCCCCAACTATACAAAACAAATATTAATGGGCATGAAAAACCAAATAAGCACTAATACAACTGTAGTGAGGGACCTCAATACCCCACTATCACAAATAGACAGATCATCTAGACAAGAAATTAACAACAAAATTCTAGAACTGAACGAAGCTATCAAGGCAGGCAATCACTGAGCTAAATCCACCCCCCCTCTATTCTTTAAATTTGTAACTCATACACCAAAAACATAAAAAATTAGACAAATTAGTGGGTTGTGTGATACATGTATACACTGCACAATGTTTAAATTAGGAAAAACAAATTTATTTTCCCAAACACTTACAATTTCTTTGTGGTAAAAACTTTCAAAATTCTTTCTTGAAGCTTCTTGAAAGCTACAGTACATTACTGTTATCTATAGTCACCATACTGTGCAACAGAATCTCAGAGCTTCTTGCTAACTGTAGCTTAGTAGCTATCAACCTTTCCACATCTCTTCCTATGAACTAATTTTCTTGAACAAAATCTTCAATAAATTTAAGGTAAAGGACTATGAATGTTTGACAGTAATGTAAAATATTACCTGTTGAAATATCACAAAAGCTCATGTTTTTCATGTAGATTTTTGTTGTTTTTTTTCCCCCGGTACAGGGGATCAAACTCAGGACCTTGCGCTTGCAAGAGAGGTGCAGTGCCACTGAGCTAAATCCCCGGCCCTTCACGTAGTATTTTTAAAGATGACAGCCCAAGTAAGTTGATTTATTACTTAGGATTTTTACATAGTTACTACATATTCTAAATCAGTCATTTGAAAAGCTTAAAAAATTGCTCTTCTTTTACCTATTGATCAAAATCTGCACGCCTATAATCCCACCACTCTGGGAGGCTGAGGCAAGATTAAAAATTCAAGCCCTACCTG
The DNA here is from genome assembly GCF_000247695.1 of Heterocephalus glaber. The sequence goes on from NW_004624809.1 coordinate 7,520,620, forward strand.
GGGAACTTGGCAATTTAGCAAAACACTTTTCCAAAATAAAAAAACAAAAAGGGCTGGGAATACAGCTTGGTAGAGAGCGTTTGCCTAGCATGTGTGAGGCCCTGGGTTCAATCCCCAGGACAAGGTTAAAAAAAACCCCGAAAAACAATCTGTTATGAAGGGTTGGGGCCTTCATATCATCTTTTTGGAGAACAATTAGTTTTTTTTAAAATAACTTTTATTTTATTTTATCCCATTCCCCCCTCAAATTAGCTTTTTTTTGGGGGGGGGGGACTGGGAATCAATCAAATTAGGTTTTTTTATGTACTGGAAGCCTGAAAATCTTGACCGTGCTGTGACTCAACAACTGCACTGCAGGAATCCACAATTACAGATGTGTGCAAGGATTAAAGTGTTGTACAATACTGTTTATAATCAAGTGAAACTGAAAACAGGAAGACATAAAACTCAATTTACAAAATAAACTGTGTATAAACACAATTATATATCAGCCTTAAAAATTAATCTAGCCTGGTAAATTAAATAAGAACTCTCAAAAAAAAAATCACTCTTCATGCACAAAAACTCAAAAAAGAAAACAAACTACATGGTATCCTGAATACACTCCAACCTGATGCTACGTTATTTGCTTATTTTCATTAAGAGTTTTTTACTTTGGGAGGTTTTATAAACCTGAAGTACAGAAAAAACTAGAGAAAAGATATATTTGCTAATCTATGGCTCTTCACTAATACTCCTTCTCCTTTCTCTTCTCCCTCCCCTTACCCCATCATATTAATGTAATTTCAGTCGTTCCTGTGCTACAATCATTTGCAAATCATTAAATACTGAAATCAGAGTTTACGTATCCTAAGCTACATGACTGGTAGTTTGTTTTCTTTCATATACTGTTGATTGCAGTTAGACGGCCTAAATGATAGACCAAGGAACTTGATACCAAATTTCCTGATAAACAAGTCTGAAATTACATACTCTGAGTAACTGTTGCATTAGCAAGTACAACAGAATAAAAATCAACAGTGCCCTGGAGACTGTTCTAGAAACCACCTCTCCGCCCCATCCACACCTCAGGGCAACACTTAACAGTCATAACCCACACAGCTCAAGGGGCTGCTATGTCTCCTTCTCTCCCCAGTGGCTGAAGCAACAGGATGCAAAATTCGCAAACAGCAACCCTGCTACTTTGTGCAGAGACTGTCCAGCAAAGGCAAAAGCCTGAACCCAACAGCACTGGAGTCCTTCAGCCAAGCTGTCCCTGTCCCATCTAAAACTTCTTTCTGCTTCACTGAAAGCCAAATTTTGCACTATTATCTGTTTGTTTCTTCTTTGTAAGAGAGAATCTTTTTTGCCTGTCTTGTACTTTGAGTAACTACTTTGAAGGTAATGATAACACAGTGTCTTAAGTATTGTTTTAAGTATTGTTTTCTCATTACTGTATTTTATTATAAAATTTTTTTCATATAATAAACTTTTGCTTCAGCTTTTTCTAGTTGTATTGGTGTATTTGCAATTAAAAAAAAAAAATCTTCGCAGATCACAGTGGTCCACATGGTGCCAGGGATTTAGCTCAGTGGTTCCAGCACCTGCCTCGAAAGTGCAAGAGTTCAATCCCCTGTACCAAAAAAAAAAATCTTTGCAGGGCACAGTGATGCACACCTATACTCCCAGCTACTTGGGAGGCTGAGGCAGAAACATCAAAAGTTTGAGGCCACTCTGGGCAAGGCAGAGAGAGTGCATCTCAAAATAAAAACTTTAAGGGGGCTGGGGATTTAGCTCAGTGGCACTGCACCTGCCTTGTAAGTGTAAGGTCCCGAGTTCAATCCCCGTACCAAATATAAATAAATAAATAAAATAAAATTTAAACAAGGTCTGGGTATGTTCCTCAGTGGTAGTACACATGCCTAGCATATGAGAGCCCCTGGGTTCAATCCCCCACAAAAACAAATAAATGTATACTAACACACATAATCAAGAATCTTTCACTTTATAGTAGAATAAAAGGCTATTTCCTAAATAACCTAATATCAACCATTTAATTTTTCAGATTTGGTTCTAATCTTTAAACATGGAACAATAATGCTTCCTTTCCATCTTCAGCCCACTAAGCTGGTTGGTGGATCAAATTAAGAGTGTATGCATAAACATCAACATATCACAAAGTACAATTTAAACAATATATGCCAGGGATTTGGCTCAGTGGCACTGAACCTGCCTCGCAAGCACAAGGTCCTGAGTTCGATCCCTGATATCAAAAAACAAAACAAAACAAAAAAAATTGGTAGTTTTAGTTGTTAAAACTGTGATTACAAAAGCAATAGCTTTAAAATTTTAATTTGATGTAAGCATTAACTTATACAGATTTATAGTATGATTTCCTGAAGTTGCTTATGTTTCTGAGTCACAGCTAAAGTACCCAGGATTCCAGAAGAATTTTACAAAAACAAAATAGAGGTGCACACTGGAAAGGTAAATCAAACCATTTATCATTCTAAAAGTGTATCTATTTAAATTTTGTTTGTTTGTTTGTTTTTGGTACCAGGATCGAACTCAGGACCTTTCGCTTGTGAGGCAGGAAGTGGAACCACTGAGCTAAATCCCTGGCCCTCTATTTAAATTTTTTGTACCATAAAATGAATAACATTGTGAAAGGATGCTGTGTATGAAAAACACTATATATACACTAAACTTTACCACAAATACTTATTAGAGAGAATTTAGCATACATTCTGATTTTTATCCAATCATGCAAATGTTTTGAAGTACCTTATCCTCAAGGATAGCATTATATGGAGAGTTCAGTGTTTTTCAGGTTTGAAACATTTTTTTTGGTACTAGGGATTGAACTCTGGACCTTTCACTTTCAAGGCAGGTGCCGGAACCACTGAGCTAAATCCCCGGCCCCCTAAGGTTTGAAACATTTTAAAAGGACAAGGAGCCAGGTGTGGTGACATATGCCTGTAATCCCAGCACTCAAGAGGCTGAGGCAGGAGGACTACTATAAATTCAAGGGTAGCCTGAACAATATACCACAACCTTGTCTCAAAAATAACAAGGGCCAGGGATTTAGCTCAGTGGTGCCTCACTTGCCTTGCAAGCTTGAGGTCCTGAGTTCGATCCCAGGCACCAAGGAAAAAAAAAAGAACTTGCAAAAAAGAACAACAAAAAGGGGGGAAAAAATACAAAAGTAGCCAGGCAGGATGGCACATGCCTGTTAATCTCAGCAGTCTGGGAGGCTGAGACAGGAGGATCGAAAATTCAATCCCAATGTGGGCAACTTGGTGAGTTAGTGGGTCACTGCCTCAAAATAAAAAATCAAAATAGCTAGGAATGTAGCTAGGTGCAAAAGTCCCTGGGTTCAATCTCTAATACCTCAAAAGACAAAACAAACAAAAGAACAAAGAAAATACACTGACTAGGAAATGTACATAAAAAATTAATTTTGAGGGCCGAGGATTTAGCTCAGCGGTTCCGCTGCCTCCCTTGCAAGCACAAGGTCCTGAGTTCAATCCCAGTACCAAAAAAAACCAAATAATAATAATAATAGTAATAATTTTGAAATATTTAATTTGGTTACTGTTTCTTGTTCACAGTGAACAAACTTCAAATATGTTTTTCTTCTCAAATGGAGTTCAGGAAGCATTATGGCTTATACTGAATGTGCTCATAAGTGGGGCATTTGAGAAATGATTGGATCATGGGTATGTGATACTGGATTAATCCACTGATAGGTTCATGTCAGGGTGTGATGCTGGGAGGTGAAGTCTGGTGGGAGGAGGTGGTCATTGTGGATGTGTCCTGAATATACATATAACCTCCTGCCTTGAGCACAGCCCTGTTTCCTGCCTACCCTGCCATGGACTGTTTCTCCTCTGCTCTCCCTTGGAGCCAGCTGACTATGGACTGTAACCTCTACAAACTGAGCTGAAGTAAACCTCTCCTCTGTTAACATGTGGGTAACTACGACAGGAAGTAAATGAATTAACTCTGAGAGAATTATTAAGACTTTATTAAATGTCATCATATTGTATACCTAAAATGTACCAATAAAATAAAAAATTTTGGGGGTTTTTTGGTACCAGGGATCGAACTAATTAATAAATTTTTAGGCCGGGGATTTAGCTCAGTGGTTCCGGCGCCTGCCTCTCAAGCGCAAGGTCCTGAGTTAGATCCCCGTACCAAAAAAAAAAAAAAAAAAATGTTTAAAGAGTTTATTAAAATCTCCAACAGAAGCCACTCACCTCAAACTCAGTCACATCTCTGTAAGAAGGAAAATTTTCAACAACCAGGTGCATTAACTTCTGCGCACTTTTTTCACTCTTTTGGACACAGTTAAGGAAACAGCCTCCAAACTTCTCCAACAAAATTCTCCCTGCCTCATTGAGAACACGATGCCTATCTTCCATCAAGGGCATGGGTATGTCAGTGTCAGAACGAAATATGTGCCGAACCTGGTCCAGGGTCACGGTGGCATAGTAGGAGGCACTCGTTATAGGTATCCCTTGGAGAGAAAAGAAAATTCGGGGGAGCAATGTCATATTTTGTTACCTCATTAGACCCCTCGCTTTATCACGAACAATTTCTACGAAACCAAGTGAGTGCTGCAGAAATACACCCAGGTGGATGAGAAAGGATCTGAAGCAAGACCTCATCTCCTGCAAGGAGCCTTTTCCAACTACTGCAATACTACACTGCCTGTGCCTGTATTCTGACTGCAAACAATGTTCCCGGTCTATCCCAGTCCTCATTAAAGGGACACCCTTTAAAACCTGACTGCGACAGAAACGCCGGTCGGCCTCGCCCACCCGCCCACCTGCAGCCCGGCCGGCACCCACCTTCGTCCAGGGCTCGGTTCACCGCGGCGCACAGGGCCCAGTATCCGCTATAGGCCTTGCCCCGGTAGCTCACCAGGCACTTGCGCTCCTCCTGCTCCGCCCAGAAGGAGAAGTTGAGCGTGTCCACCACGAACACCCAGCCGAGCGCCGCCTCGTCAGCCGTACGGGGGTTCAGCTCGTGCAGCGACCGCCAGCCGTCCACGCGCAGCGCGGGCCCCGAGGCCGCGGTCAGCAGCAGCTCGGCCGCCCTGCGCACACCCTCGCCGTCCACAGCCACATCCCGGCTACGCGCGGCCACGAACCTGGCGGACTCCCGGGGCGGCAAGGGACCGTCCATGCCGCCCGCCTTTACTGCGGGAAACCGGGCCTTGACTCCGGGCGGCCAGACCCTTCGGTCACCTAACGGGGCGAAGTCCAGGGCCCGCCCTCCCGGGCAAGGTCCTCGAGCACCGCGCGCGGTCAGGCCCAGCCGCGAGCCATCGGGCAGTGCTCGCGGGACAGGGAGCGGCGGGGGCGCGCCAGGCTCAGGCGGCGAGCACTTCCAGGGCTGCGGTCACGCCCACCGGGCGCGCCCCACCCCGCTTCCGGCTCTGAAGTCCGGAAGCGGCCGCGGCCGCCCACTCGGCCGTCCGCCATCTTGTGCCTCCGCCCTCTCCTCAGAGGGAGAGTGTGGCGGCGGCCTCTGTCTCGGGGCGAAGTCTGGGAGTGAAGCTCATGGCGACTCCCGCGCCCGGGTTCCCCAAAGGCTGCGGCTGTCAGTGTCCGAGTCTCGCCCCCACCCCTAGACCCGGCGCAGGCCTCTCGTCACACCTGCCTTTGCCAAGTTCTGTCCCGTTTGCAAGCCGAAAGAACGTTTAGGAGGAGTTGGAAAGTGACAGAGACATGGAGAAAACAAGAAAATTGTTAAATCTACATGTTGTGCTAAATTACTAAATCTCATCTAGTTTGGGTCGTGACAAAAGTAGCTTTAGTGGGGCCTGGGATGTAGCTCAGCGGCGCCGCGCCTGCCGGGCAAGCGCAAGACCCTGAGTTTGATTCCCGGTTCCGGGGCCGGGGGATAAGTGGCCTTAGTAAGTACCGTTTTGCAGATGAAGTGGAGTGGTACCATTATCAGCCCTGTCCCAGGAGTGTTGGGAGCTGAGATTCACGCCTTTGTTAATCCAGTCCCCCCAAATCAAGGGCGCAATGTGAGTGTGTCCAGTCCCCAGTGCCGGTCCTTCTGGCGTGACTGTATCAGTGGCCTAACGGAGAAGCCATGAAGTGAAGTAAGTAGCACCTTAAAACTCAAATGTAACATACTGTGCTAATAAGAGAAAGGTACAGAAATAAAAGTGATGTTCTACATTTGCTTAGTGATTCAGGATCAGTATATGCTCCTGAGGCCTGAATCTCCATAGACAAAACATTCACATCTTTGAAGATCATGTATTATGGGCTGGGGATGTGGCTCAGTGGTAGAGCTCTTAACTTGCACGCACAAGACCCTGGGTTCAATCCCCAGCAATACAGACACAAAGAGGGCCCAGGATTTAGCACAGTGGTTCCGCCTCCTGCCACTCAAGCCCAAGGTGCTGAGTTCGATCCCCGATACCAAAAAAGAAAAGAAAAGATTTGTATTCAAATCAACCAGCCCAGTGCGGTAGCACATACTTGTAATTCCAGCACTAGAGGCTGAGGCAAGAAGGTCTCCAGGTCAAGGCCAGCCTGTACATAGTAGCAAGTTCAAGGCCAGCCCTGAACTATCTAGTGAGACTGTTTCAAAAAATCCTCCTTTGCTGAGGGTGTAGGTCAGTGGTAAGGTACTTGCCTAGCATGCAGGAAGCCTTGGGGTTTCCAGGATCACAAGAAAAAAAATCAGTAGCTATCATTAGATATTCACAGTAAAGTCTTTTCCTTGGAATTTTTTGGTTGGGGGATTTGGAACTCTTAATAGCTGCGACCCTAAAGAAGCAGAATATCTAACTCTCCAGCTTCTTCAGTTTGTTAGAAAAAAGGAGCTTTAGAGGCTTACTATAATTTGCTTTGCAGCAAATCACTACTACATTAACATCATTGCTGAGCAAATGTATGCCTGATGGCTTCAAGCGTTTTATTTTTGTTTTGTTTTTGGCAGTGCTAGGAATCAAACCCAGGGCCTCTCACACGTGCTAGGTGTGCTTGGTAAGCACTCTGTCACCAAGCTACATCCACAGCCCTGAGATTCTGCTCCAGCAGCTAAATCTTGGGAGCCAAAGAAATCAAGAAGAAAATCTAGCAATCTACAAAAGAATCCAGGAAGTTAAATAACACGCCATTTTCTCTGGCTGAAGCTAGTTAACAGAAAAAAAAAACCAAAACACCAAAAAAACTTGAATCCCTACATGTGTTTGGGGTGTTGAATTAGACACTAAGAGTAGTATAAATAAAAATAAAATATGTTTCCTTCTGTCAATGTTGAGATACATCATAAACTTTGGGTTTTTGTTTTTTAAAGTACGTCTAATGCTGAGAATACAAAAAGTGACTTCTTTTAACTGAGTGCAGTGGCACACACCTGTAGCTTCAGCACACAAGAGGGTCACAAATTCAAACTCAGGTTGGGCAATTAGTAACTTAGCAAGAGCCTGTCTCAAAATAAAAAATAAAAAGGATTGGGGATAAAGCTCAGTATGAAGGCTGTGTCCCATCCCTAGTACTACCCCCCAAAAAATTCTTTTCATACTCAGCATCTTTTCCTTTTTCCTTCCTGACAGATGTTGTTCAGGAACCCCTCTTTCTTGGGAGGTGGAGGAAGCGGAATCCCTCTCTTTGAACCATAACCCATGTAGTTCAGCATGCTCAGGCCCAGAGATGGTAGGGACTGGTAATATCACTAACACCAGAAACTGGATTAAGACTGTGCATGTTCCCCAGTTCACCTCCGTAAACTGCAAAAGCAAAAGCTTTTATTCTCTCTTCCAATAAGACTTACCAGAAGTGAGTCGACCTTGGATGTGGTTGAGTAATTCCATGTGCTGGAATTATCCAGTCCTTTTGGTGGCAACTGGAGTATGAAACCAACACATGGGGGAGGATCCAGCCAAAAGAACAGCAGAGAAATGGAGACAGAGTAATAGGATTATGTCAACTCTTCAGTTTGCCCTACTTTTGGATCTTCAGTTACATAAGTTAGTAACTTCCTGGTGCTCCTCACACCGCTGGCCTAGCACGTACAAGGCCCTGGGTTTGGTACCCAGCACTGCCAAAAAACAAAAACATAAAATCACCAACAACTTTTTATACTTTAAAAGAGTTTTTTTGTTGTTGTTGTACCAGGGATCGAATTCAGGACCTTTTGCTTTCGAGGCAGGCGCAGCACCACTGAACTAAATCCCTGGCCCTAAAGCAGTTTTTGCTTAACCTTGTAGTGCTTTGGATTGAACACAAAGCCTTGTACATGCTAGGCACGTTCCCTACCACGAAGACACATTCTGAATTCCAAAAGCATTTCTGCACTGGGTTTCCTGTTTCAGTGAAAGCTTCAGATTTTACCCAGGGAGCAAAGGTAGAGGTAGAGGTGCTGTCTGACATTTTATAATCTGACGGGAAGAGAGATATCTGAGTAGAATTATGCTTTAGACAGTAGAGAACACAATGTGGCTTTTGTCTTTAGGGTTGTAAATGCCTCTATTCTTAAAGGAATGTGTCCACGGAAGGGAAAAGTAAAAGGAATGAAGGGCCAATGTGACCTGCCAATTGGGTGTTTATTTTTTCCCTACTGGGGATTGAACCCAGGGCCTTTGCATTGTGCTACATTCTCAGGCCCCAACTCCCTTTTATTTTTATTTTGAGATAAGGTCTCACTAAACTGACAGACTGTGCGTGGATATGTAATCTTCCTGCCTCAGCTTCTCAGAGTACTGGGATTACAGGCCTGTACCACCATTCCTAGGTACAGTATATTTCTTTTGAAAATCTTTGGCAAGCATGGTGGTGCAGGCCTGTAATCCCAACACTCAGGAAACAGGCAGGAGGATTGCTGCAAAAGAAAGAAAGGGGGTGGGGGGAGAGAGAGGCAGAAAGAGAGAAAGGAAGGAAGGAAGATCTTTGCCAAAAACTCCACCCTGTAGCCATAAGCGTTTGAAGAGTTTTTTGTTTGTTTGCTTGTTTGTTTGTTTCAGTGAGGTCTTGCTGTGTTGCTCAGTCAGACTGGGTTTAAACTTGGCTCCTCCAGCTTTGGCTTTGAGTAGTGGGGGTTTTAGGCATGTACCTCTGAGCTTGCCTGAAAGACATCCTGATGACCTCTGTTTGGGGGAGCTGAGACACGTTCTCCCTAAATTGTCCTGGCTGGCCTCCGGAGTGCTGGGATTACCCCCACACCTGGCGATGTTGACTTCCACATAATCCCTACCCTTGCATGTTTGTAAAAGGAATCGTGTTGTATTTCTACATTTCCTTCTCCTGAACAGTACCCACGTTAGGTCATTCCAGTCACTGAGAGACGTCCTTGTGAGTAGCTAAATTAAATGTCAGGCTCTTGGCAGCAATTACTGATGTATCCTCTATTTTTGTCATGATAGACTGTGGCAGGTATTTAAATAGAATATTAAGAGATATGTTGGCCTAGGTGTGGTGACACATGCCTATAACCGCATTCTGGGAGGCTGAGGCGGGAAAATCACAAATTTGAGCCCAGCACAGGCAATTTAATGAGACCATGTCACACACACAAAAAAGGTCTGGGGATATAACGCAGTATGAAGGCCACATTTTCAATTCAATCCCTAGTACCACACACAAACCAACCAAACAACAACAACAACAACAACAACAACAACAACAAAATATATATATATATATAGAGAGAGAGAGAGAGAGAGAGAGAGAGAGAGAGAGAGAGAGAGAGATTGTTGAGGAAAATTTTCAAAAGTTGCCTAGAGGGACAGATGGGCAATGAACATTGCTAGAGAGGAAGCTATGGTTTCCTTCATGCAGGAGGAGGTATGCAAAGAAGTCAAATGGATTTTGTGAAGGGAAACACTTCAGTTATTTTGCTTCCCTCAATATCCCCAAAATGACTGGTAGACTAATACCCCAACAAGGGCTTAGCAGAGAATAGGCAAAAACAGAACTGAGCCACAGATTAAGGGCCAAGCGAGTGTGTGTGTGTGTGTGTGTGTGTGTGTTGCTGGGGATAAGACTCAGGGCCTTCGCACATGCTAAGTGAGCACTCTGCCACTGATCTGTACCTCCAGTCCAGTGCTGATGCACTCGGAAGTCATCGAGGTCAAGGGAACACACAGCTGGTCACTCAAGAGCGTTGGCACAGCCAGTGGTGACGTCGCTGGGAAAATGACAGAAAACTGTTCTTAAGGCAGTTTCTGTGAGATAAGAAAACTCTCTTTCCTATTTCCTGTTAGTCAGATTTGTCATGGGGAGTTGACTCCTCCAAAGTTGTAGGTTGTGCCCCGGCATGGTGGTACAAGCTTGTAATCCCAGCACTTGGGAAGCTGAGGCAGGAGAACTGCCAAAAGTTTGAGGCCAGCCTGGGCTACAGAGCGACTGTTACGGCCAGCCTGAACTAAACAGTGAGACCTTGTCTCAAAAAGACTTAAAAAAATTGTAGGTTGCATCATCCCACCCCTTCGATGGCAGCTAAGGAAATCTCATCTATTAATCTTGAGGCATGGCATTTTATTCAAGTCTGAAAGTGGAAAGAAAAAACTCCAGGTTTGTTGGTCACTGTCCCATATGTTTGGTAGCAGCCTTGAGGTAGTTGGCAGCAGTGACCACTGAGGTAGAGCAGGAGCTACTGTCTGTACTTTGGTCCTGCCTTCCCTTAACAATGTTGCCCGTACAAAATAATCCTGTTTCCAAAAACCCCCTCAAAAAAAACAGGGAAAAAAGGGCCAGGGATTTAGCTCAGTGGTGCCACACCTGTCTTGCAAGTGCAAGGTCCTGAGTTTGATCCCCAGTACTGAGGAAAAAAAAATAGTCCTGCACCCAGGCACGGTGGTACACACCTGACATCCCAGTTACTCAAGAGGCTGAGGCAAGAGGATAGTAAGTTCAAATTCAGCCTGGGTAACTTATTGATACCCTGTCTGAAAAATAAAACTTTTAGAAAAAGGGCTGGGGGCTGGGGCTGTAGCTCTGTGACAGAGTGCTTACCTAGCATGGGTGACACCTTTGTTCCGACCCCAGGACGGCAAACAGACAGACAAACAATTGTCCTAGCATAACGCAGTTAACTCGTCATGACATAGGAACTCGTCAGTCTTCACAGGGAGCTAACCCGAATCTGCGTCACAGTTTAGGTCCAGGATGTCTAGGGATACACGGTTCTGTTCTAGCTCCAGCTCATTTGTCTTAGGTCAGGGAAGTAGAGGCCAGTCCTGGGATTCTGGAACAAATGATTCACTGGGACTGGGTTCTTAGGGAAAGGGGACAGAGGGAAGCAGGACAGGGGAGTGGAAATTAGCCATGTGGGGGTCTCAGGTGAAGACTGGTTTCAGCCTGATTCCATAAGCAAACAGAGCAGTCCACCTCCAAGAAACAACGGCATCTTATGTTTCAATCTATATTTGCACATAAAACCATTTGACTCAGATTGGTTCCCCATTTTGCTTTTTTGACAAGGTCTCGCTGTGTAGTTCAGGCTGTCCTTGAACTATGTATCACAGGCTGGCCTCTAATTTGCGGTGATGCTCCTAGCTCACCTCCCAGGTGTTGGGATTATAGGCGTGCCATCAGGCTGTCCTTAGCGCCCCATCTTAAATACCAGCATAACTGCCTGGACATTTTCCCTCAGATTATCTCTTTCTGCTTTTCCTTGGGTCCAGTTTCTTTCCTGACTGGAAGTGCTGCTAGGACAAATCACATCTGTTTGTATATTCGAGCTCTGACTGTGTCTGTGTTTTTGTTCATTTGCTTTTGGGGGCCCAAATATTAGGTCAGCATACTGGGAACCAGGTGTGGTGGTGCACACCTGTGATCTCAGCTATTTGAGAGGCTGAGGCAGGATTGTTAAATTCCAGGCTAGCCCAACCTAACAAGAGCTTATCTCAAAGAATAAAAAGGGGGAGGATATGTAGCTTAGTGGTAGAGCGCCCCATGCGTCAATCTCTAGTACCACAAAAAGAAAACAAGATACAAAAGTTTTTTAACTAGCCTAGGAAGGACGGTGTTATTTCAGAGAACCTGTTTTTATTTTCCTTTGGTACCAAGGATTGAACTCGGGACCTTGCGGTTGCAGGCAGCCGCTGGAACCACTGAGCTAAATCCCTGGCTCCAGGACAGTGTTATTTCAAACAACATGTTTGTGAATGTGTATACATACATATGTGCACACAAACAGCATGTTTTTGGTTTTAGTACTGGGGACCAAACACGGGGCCTGGAGCAGGCAATTGTTCTACTACTGAACCACACCCCTGCCCTTTTAATTTCAAGACGGGATCTTACTAAATTGCCAAGGCTAGCCTTGCACGTGTGAGCCTCCTGACAAGCCGGGATTATAGGCATGTGCCACTGCACTCATGTGTTTTGTGCTTCCATAAACATGTCTGAAGAGTACTATGAATTCCTTTTCCTCATTACCAATGATTGGATTGTCTTTCCAGTACTGTTTTAGCTAACAACTGCATCCTTTGGGCCTAACGATTCCTGCACACCTTATGAACAAAAAAATACACATTTCTGAGACACAGTCTTGCTATGTAGCCACAGGCTGGCCTTGAGCTTGTGGCGATCCTCCTGCCTCAACCGCCTGAGTGCTAGGATTTACAGGCTTTCACCCCTACACCTGGCTAGGACAGATATATTTACATTTGACGTTGATGAAAAGGTACAGTCGTGTGCAATGGCGTATGTATGTAATCTTGACTATTCAGGCCTGAGGCACAAGGATTCACATATTTGAGGTCAGGGGTGAGGCAAGAGGATCACGTATTTAAGGTCAACCTGGAAAACAGTGGCACCCTGTCTCAAAATTTAAAAACTCAGGGGGCTGAGGCAGGAGGATTGCCATAAGTCTGAGGGCAGCCTGGGCTACACAGTGAGTTCAAAGCCACCCTGGAATACATAGCAGGGCCCTATCTCAAAAACAAAACAAAATTCAAAATTTAAAAATAAAGGGTTGGGATGTAACTAATTGGTAGAATGCTCACCTAGCCTGTGCAAGACTCTGGGGTTCAGTCCCCAGGACTGGGAAAAAATAAAAAAATAAAAAAGGGTTGGGCCGGGGATTTAGCTCTGTGGTTCTGCTGCCTGCCTCGCAAGCGCAAGGTCCTGAGTTCGATCCCTGGTACCAAAAAAACCCCACTTCCCCCCAAAAGAAAAAAAGAAAGGGTTTCACTCCAATGTTGCCAGCAATAAGAAAATCCCTCCCACTCTGGTACTGGGCATCGAACTCTGGACCTTGGACTCAGGACCTCATGCTTATGAAGCAGGCGGTGGCACTACTGAGCTAGATCCCTGGCCCCCGAGAAAGTCTTAATGGGAGCTCAAGGTTGATTTACACTGAAGTACCAAGACTGAACATCTTTCCAACCAAAATTACTTTTCAGGGCCAGGGATTTAGCTCAGTGGTCCTGCCACCTGCCTCACAAGCACAAGTCCTGAGTTCAATCCCTGGTACCAAAAAAAAAAAATTACTTTTCACAGCACTAAACAGACCTAATTTTTCATTGGTCTAACATTTTGAGAAAAATTTAAGGCCGGGGATTTAGCTCAGTGGTTCCAGCGCCTGCCTCGCAAGCGCAAGGTCCAGAGTTCGATCCCTGGTGCCAAAAAAATGAGAAAAATTTAAAAACAAGCCTCTTTACCTAGCAGCATCATGTCATCTGTTTGTGGGACAACGCTGTCAGTTTGAGCACACACACACACAAGGTACATTAAGCCGGGCACATTGGCACACACCTGTAACCCCAATACTGGGGAAGCCAAGGCAGGACTGTTGCCCAGCATAGGAGGCCAGCCTGAACTACACAGCAAGGCCCTGTCTCAAAACAAAACAAAAAGTAGTACACAAAAGCTGGGGATGGTGGTGCATTCATGGAAGGCTGAGACAGAAGTGCAAATTTCAGCCCACCTGGGCAACTGATAATCAAGGTTTTCTCAAAACAAAAGGACTGGGGGTGTAGTAGTATGACTGCTCAATCCCAACTCCCACAAAAACAACTAGTACATAGAAACTAACCTTTGTTTTCAGTACTGGGACTGAAACTAGGATTCATGCACTGAGTTTGCATTCATAACCTGTTTTCTTTTTTTGGTGGGGGCAGGCACAGAATCTCAGTAAGTCACTAAGTTCTCCAAGCTGACCTCAAATTTCTCCTTCTGCTTCAGCTTCCTAGGATATGTGGATTACATGTGTGCGCCACATATGCCTGGCTGAGACATTACTGATAATTTTTCAGTGGAAAAATTGCTGTTGGATTTCAATTCTTTGCTATATAGTCTAGTATGTGGGAAAATTTGGATTATTTTTAAAACTTAATTGAAGCCAAGTATTACACTTTATTGGTAGGGAAAGGTTTTGGTTTTTTTAGTTTTGGTTTGCACCGCAGTTCAGGCTGCCCTCGAACTCATGGCCATCCTCCTGCCTTAACCTCATGAGTGCTGAGATTACAGGCATGTGCCACCATGTGGTTTTGACTTCTTTATAAAACCCTGTTGCAATCTGGTTTTCAACTATCTTCTTGCCATTTTGTTTGTAAGACACAAGACCTTTAAAAGCTCATTCTGGCTGGATGTGGTGCATGCCTGCAGTCTCAGCACTTAGGAGGCTAAAGCAGGATGACTGAGCTTGAAGACAGCCTAAACTACATAGCAAGCTCTCAAAAATAAACAGCAAAAACAAAAAAACCCCAAAACCCTTCACTCTAACATCTTTGGAACCTAGACATTGTTTTTGGTGGCACAGGGATTCAACTTGGGGCCTCCCCTTCACACCAAGTTGTATGCTGGTTTTTTTGAAACAGGGTTTCACTAAAGTCACTAAGTTGCCCAGTAAGGGATCATACATGTGACCCTCGCTGCAGCCTCCTAGAGTGCTGGGATTACAGGGTATGTGCCACTATGCTCATTATATTTTTTGGTAACAGGGATCAAGCTCAGAGGACCTTGTGCTTGAAGCAGGAGGTGGAACCACTGAACTAAATCCCCAGCCTCCTATGCCCATTTTAGTTTCTTAAATCGTTGTATTGTACTAGTTGCTTATGTTGCTCATGTTCAACTTTTAACGTATTAAGAGCTTATGTTCATTCTGTCCCTTTCCCAATTTTCAGCCCCATTTAACATTTACAGTGGCAATGCAAAAGGTCCCTCTCAAAGCTCGTTCATTACCAGTGCCAAATACCCTTTACTCTAACCATCAGTAGGCCCACATACTCAAGGTATGAATCATTAATAAGCAAATGTGAAGTATCTTCAGCCAAGTCCAAGCATTTTCGTAACTTTTCAGTGAGTTGATGAAGACCACCATCATCTCAGAGGATGCTTTTCTCCAGTAGAAGTTAACCGATTTGACTAAATTGCCAGTTATTTTTTTCCCTGGGGAGAAGGGCTTATTTTATGCTAAGCAACCCCAAGGGTTGAGATACCTGGTACCAAAACAAAACAAAACAAACCTAAGAGGGAGGTTCAGTTAACACCCGTGCAGCAAAGCAGCCCAGCTTCTCCTTTGGAAATACAGTACTACAGGCTGTATTCACTGGTTTCAAGTGGTTTACCAAGAACTCTACCCACCCCCAACGCTAAACCAATCGTTACCAAAATAATTCCCTTGGAAGGTCTGGTTACATCTACATTACACCATCACATACCCAAGAAAACCTGCTCAACCCTTCATTCTGAGACTCTTAAAGGCTGTGCAGAATTCACTGTAACCGGTTAGGCTATCCTTTTAAGAAATGAAAGGCTCCCCTGCAAAGCCTTACTGCTGAAATTCTTAATTTCACCATCCCTATCAAATTTAATTTATAAAAGCTAGCCAGGGTTTTGGCTCAGTGGTTCCACCACCTGCCCCACAAACAGAAGATCCCGAGTTGAATCCCCAGTAGCAAAAAACAAATAGTTTATAAAAGCTAGAAAAACACTCCACACAAAACATATGTAAGATTACTGTATTTCCTTATAAGAGGAACGTTTCAACAGATTTTTACAGGTGTCAACCAATCTTTTGTCAAACTGGGCACACATCAAATCTAGCATCATGGAGTTTTATTGTGCAGTGAAACTTTAAACTATCAATACAAATGCCAGGATACTACATAAAACATCCACAGGAACGTTTTTCATCTTGTTTTTGAATAGTTCACAAACATTTCCTACATAATCCAACATACAACAGAGAAATGGTACATCTTTTTCTTGCAATTTGCATACAATTGAAAAACATGAACATATATATTTATACAAAGTTAAACTAATAGACACTAGCAGGTTGACAGTTTAATAAAGTCTATAGGTGAGAAATGTAATAAAAATAATCAGAATTTATTCAGCATCTGCCACTTCCATAACCAAGTGCTAATTTGATTAATAAAACCCACTGCCAATTAGGCTTCTGGAATATACTTATTTTTTCAACTTGTAGTACTGTTCCCCACCCTGGTTCTTTACAACTATTAATATAGAAAACTAATGAAAAGTAGGAGGCAAGCACTTGCAAAACCAAAAAACTCCTCCGGTTTATTGTAAGCATGACATGTATGATGAAATTTCTCCCCAAGCAATGGACTCTGAAACCATCAAATCTTCAGAACTGAATTTGCCAATATATTTTGCCTGTATCTGAGAGATATACTGTACTTATTTCCAACAGAGGAGCTGAAAATTAGTGTTTAGTTTAGGGGAGGGTTGGGAAATTCAGCCATTTCAAAATTGACTATTCTTTATTAAAAAAAAAAAAAAAA
>NW_004624809.1:7538567-7557556 GCF_000247695.1 Heterocephalus glaber
CTGTTCTGCAGCAAATACTGTGCATTCTGTATCTGGTCCTGTGTTCCTGTAATGGTAATGATCCGATCTTCGGATCCTTCTAAAGGCTCATCAATTTTGATAGAAGCTCCTGATTCATGACGGATTTGTTTAATCCGCTGACCACCTTTGCCAATAATAGATCCAGCCAGCTGTAAAGATTTTTAAATACAAGTTTATGATGATTTTAAAAGAAAACTGTGTTCTCAATGACCATGAAGAAAATATTAACTTTGAGATAACTTATTCAGCATGACTCATGAACTAATCCCCTAAACCAAAGTTTGCATTATCAATGTATACTACATGTGCTAACATTTTCTTTAATAAGCTAGAGGTCAGAACCCTCTGGTTTTAATTGCACTAAAGTACATTTGCAAAGACTCAAACCACAGAATACCTCACTGATGTCCTTAAAACATAGTTTCAATCCTAAATGGAGATTTATTAAAACCTTTTGAATTTAAAGAAAACTCACAGAAGCAGTAATAATGAAAGTGTTTCATTAAACAGTCCTGTAGTATATTAAAAATACTTACATCTTTGGGAATAGTTACTTGTGTAGTAATAATAGGTCCACCAAGATCACCATATGAGCCACGACCCCCTGCATAGGAATAATCTGATTTAAATAATGAGCATTAAGTTCATTTTAGAAAGTTATGAAATAACGTTTGATTTCATAAAGGAAAAAAAACTTACCATATCCAGAGCCACCCTAAAAAAAAGAAAAAAAGAGAATTACTTTGCCTTAAATAACTCATTAATGTCGTACATAAAAATCCTTCACAGTTTAGGAAATAGTAAAAAATCCTCCATTTCCTCCCTAGTGTATTTCCAACAAACAAATTTTCAGAAAACAATCCTCGGGGAAGGAAAAAATAAGATCCAGATACACAGCCTTCCAAGAAACATTTCACGAGGGGAGGGAAAAAAAAGACTTATTGGGGTAAGTAGGTAAGCATCTGAAATGCTCATGTACAGACACTCAACGATACTCAACCTGTGGTTCATACGCCATCTGCCATTCTGATGGGCTCCATGTATCTATGGCAGAGTCCCAAGTTTCATCAGCACTGAAACCAACCTGTGTTAAGAGAGAAGTATTTTAACATGAGCCTGCATTATACTGGTCACAGCACTACCATTTTTATGTGCCCAATCGTTTTATAGTACTAGAACAAATACATCGGGGCAGCAGTTAGGTATTTTAAAGGAACAAAGACTGCTCAAGACATTATTTTCAAGTAGCAAAAAATAGAAGCGATGATTTAAATGGTTACCTAACAGTAAGTACAAAGCCTTTCAGTTATAATCTTCAACAAAATTTTACCTTAATTCTCAAGACCCACTACAGCCCTGATTAAAAACAGATTTTCTTACCATGCCATCATAGCGATCTCCAGGTCTTCCTCTTCTGTCATAGGCCATTAGATCTCTGCAAGCATAACACTTGTTATAACTTCAGTTTACCTGCCTCACGTATTAACAAGTAACCCATCAACCAGTGAATGCAGCCTCTTGTATTTTAATTTATGAATTAAAAAAACTTACCCTCCTCTAGGTGGTGGTGGTGGTGGTAAAGGAAGATTCCGAGCTCTGCTACCACCCCGGCCACCTCGACCAGGAGGAGGGGGTGGTGGTCCCCGACGAGGGCTCATATCATCATAATCTCTTCTGGAGGGAGGCATGGGACGCCCACCCCGACCAGGAGGCATTCTGTCAAAACCACCTCTTCCCCGCATGGGAAATCCTACAGGCCGTCCACGGCGGTCATCAAACATCATTGTAAAACCACCATAATCGTAAGTTTCATCATAAAAATTGGGATCATAAGGTTGCGCACGTCCTTTGATGGGAGACTAAAAACAAAAATACAGTAACTATAAAAAGAGCCTTAGTTTACACCACCCTTCTTCCAAAGTTGTTTTCCCCAGAAGGTAGTAGAGGCAGGGACAAGAGTACAAAGATCATAAAAGGATTTTCAAAAGTACTATTGGCCACCCTCACAACAAAAGTCCTAAATAAAAGTGAATTTTACTACCTGAGGGAAGAAATGAAAGACAATTCCCACTATGAACTACAAAGCCACATGGGGTCTACCCAAGAAGTGACCAATCCCGAGGGTTAAGGTCATCATCCTGGGTAAGCTTACAATCTATACGGAAGCCATTAAATGAGAACTGCATAATGTCCTATAAGAACACCATTGTAGGGACTTCATTTGAAGGACTGAAGGCTATACATATAAAATTTCTAGGCAAAGGATGTTACAGACTATTTAAACATCCTCAAACTACGAAGAAATCTGTTTAATGAAATTTTATGTAAACAAAGCACTTTGAAGGTACCTCAGATATAAGGTCAAGGATGATCTTTATGCACTCTACAACCCTATCAGGCTTTCCTCCAATAAGAACAACTCGGTCAGTGGAATGAGGACAGCATTCTTGGAAAAGCTTGATTGTTGTCTGAGTGTTCTATGTTAAATTCATAAAAAAAAAAATTCATTAGAATACACTGAAAAAACATTTTCTATGTTCCGATTTTCATTTTGAGTTTCTCACTATAAAACCACAGATAATAAGTATAGGACCCAACAATGGTGTAAGATTTGTGACAAAATTTTCTAGTACTCTTGAACTTAAAACACTATATGAAAAATTAATTTTCCAGTATGGAATATGGCAACAGAAAACAAACAAAAATGCCTTTACCTCTCGAAGTTCTTTGATTTTAGCACCTTTGACCCCAATAATTCCTCCTGCCAGACTTTGATGAATTAACAGTCTCAACTCACAGTCAAAATCACTTCCTTTATAATGTTGGTACTGTGGAGGGAGAGTTGTAAAATTTTAGTCTCCCATTAATAATCCCCCAACAACACACTTATCAGCTAAAAGCATTAACAATTACATTGTTGCAGTGAGCAACCTGAATTTATATTTCAATAACTTTACCAGTTATGTGCTTATTATCCTCAATAGCCAGGCCCAAAAAGGACATTCTGCACCACCTTAAAAAACTATTTTATTTTCAGGTCCTGCAACACCATACCCACACTGCAGCCATTTAGCATGTCGCTGTTACCACAAAATTATTAACATTCAAATAACACCATAATAAAAATGACTGCAAAGCACTTTGCAAATGTAGTTAATTCCCACTGCAGCATGGAGCAGGGTCAACAGTGAGTTGTAAGACCATTTATGTATCATGTTTTTAAGCCTTTTTCTATAGACATGGGAAAAGTACACTATGTTAAAAATAAAATTGATCCTATGGGCCAGGCTCCATACTTCAGTGGGGTTCAATGGCACTATGACATACATTTAAGCATTCCACAGCATCAGATTCGAGCGGGAGCTGGCTGGTTGCAGTGGGTGATGGCAACTGCAGGCCCTGAAAGTAGAAAAATAAGAGTAATAGGTTAAGTGTCTAGTGTGATCAGGCTATTGTCGCATATATTGGTAAAGCTACTACAACAGTTTAAATCTATAATTAAATAAGAAACTTATCTAACACTAAGATTCAATATAAAATACTTTTAACAAGTGACACAGAATCTCAACATCCTCAAAACATTGCTACCATTCTCCTTTTCAACATATCCCCACAATATTTCTAATTACACTTTAAAGCCTTTAAAATGTATGTCAAACACATGACCACAAGTAGTTCATATTTGAGTGGCCAGCTTGAATTTTTAAAAAATATAACTTGTGTATAATAATACTACACATTGTGTGGCAGGCTGTAAGGTGTTGCTGCTACAAACTATTATATCCACCCTCCCTGATGTCCCAATAAATCATATTTTATTATACCCCCCATATTGCCAAATATATTAAAAGAAAAAAGTAAGCCTACCTCTTCCAAGGTAGGGATGATTTTCTTCAGAATTTCTCCAATTGTTTCAATATCAGCACTGATACTCAATATGCTGCCAAACATCACAAATACCAGATAGTACAAAAAAGGTGGAAAAGAAAAATGAGTTTTGTGTTTGTCATCAGCAGTCATACAAACTTTTACAGGAGTAACATTAACAATTTTCCCCATTTAAAGAAACCTATTTATAGATTTTCACATGCATTTTATTTTATGCCCCATACAGACATGGTAACAGTATTAGGAGACTTGCAGAGAGAGACAGAAAGAATGGGCTTTTGGAAGGGCTCAGATTAAGTGGGCAATAAACTGACCAGAACTGAAGCAGAGTTGAATATTTACGTTCCCCGCCACCAAGTTAAGGATACCCTCGCTGTTACATTGGTAAAACTGGCACACCTTCTCTTAGGCAAAGTGGGGGAATATGCAAGTGGTGAACATTTGTATCTGAAGTAAGGTTATGGATACCAGTTAGCAATTAAGATTACTAATGGGCTCTGCAAGAAAACAAATACAAATGCAAGACAAAACAAAGACAACACAAATGAGAAGTGAAGAAGAGTGAACCAGAGTTAGCATTTTATCAGAAAAAATTATGAACAGGCAATGTTGGGAAGCAAGGTGGGCCACAAAGACAGAGCGAGAGACTATTTTGGTAACAATCTGATTTACAATGCAGCAAATATGCAACACTTGAAGCTGTGCTCCTTCCATCGAAATAAAATTAGTGGATCGTTTGGGTGGGCAACTCACGGTAAAAGTTCAGTGACAAAAAGACTTAATGGGGAAAATAAGACAGAAACTTGAAAAACAATACACCGTCTAAAGGGGATACTATTTAATTATATAAAAGGCAGGTAATAAAATACATTTCTCTCTTTCTAATCAGGCAGTGAGGCATAAACTGTTGGGACATACCGCTCGGGGCCACTGCTGTCTGGGACTGAAACACTGGCATTGTACTGCATTGGTCATTGGCGTTCGTGGATGTTGGCATTGGGCATGGGCATTCAATCAGAAGTTGTCAAGTATGGTACCCGTTTGGCAACGAGCACATTTTTGGGCATAGCCAACCAGGGTTTTCACATGGGCGTTCAGGGGCGGATGGGCCAACGTCATGGTGGGCAACGCAGGGGTAAGTCGATCCAGTACATGGGCAACGGAGATATATGGCCAAAAAAACAAGGAGAGGGAAAAGGGGGAAAAGCAATAAATTTTAATTTAATACAAACTATACTCATACTCTCAATTAATGAAACAAGCTTAAGTTGCTCTGAAGACTAACACAATAATGGACTTCTCTATATCTGATCGTGGCTTAACACTTAAGGATCTTAAATGATGGTTCTAGCTGTTAAAAAAAAATAAATAAAAAAATAAAACAAACGATGTTTCAGTAGCAGGCTGGCTCATGAGGGTAGACACAAAACCTGTCTTGACTCAAAAGTTTACTGAAATTCTTGAGGAAAGTGGGGAAATTAATAACCCAGATAATACTACAGAACATCTGGATTAAAAGGAGAGAGGTTTATAAAAGACAACAAAAATTCCCACACCAAAAAACCGCAACTAATAAAAGACTGGTTTGGTTTCCTGAGGATCAAAATGCATCCTAGCTCTTTTAACAGGAAGGTCTGTAAAAATTTTAAATTTTCAAGTTCAGTTTACAGTAATCAAGAGAAACATACAAAGATCTGCGACCAAGAGAGAAATGAAATACTGTCAAATAAGTACTCAACACAAAGTTATTTGCCTCAATTTCAGCAAGAAAAACATTAAGAAATGTATACACTACAAGAAAAAATTTAGAAATTTTGGTGTAATTGAGTCCTATAAATATGTTCATTTCTGTTTGCTGCCAACATTTAATGTGTCTAATCACAAGAGTCAACCCACTATAAAATACGAAGACTCAAATAATAGGCATTGAGAATATTCCAAGTACATGATTACTTGCCTACTCTATTGTTTCTCCACATCTAAATCATGCAACCTCAATTTTAAGAACTCTGTGCTTCACTGTGCAAGCTGCTAAAAGAATAGATGGACTATTTTTTAAAAAAGGAAATAAATATTTCTGGATTTAAACAGCCTCCTACACTGGTTTTCAGAAATACTGTAACTGATTCACACGCTTGGGAAGTGATATTAGGATTTTAACACTGCCAATATTTTTAGTTAAGATGTTATCTGGCTTCAAGTGAATAATTCAGTGGAATCTTAACAGAAGGTGAAGAGGTTTAATATAAACCTTTCTCTCTACCCAATCTGGGTTTTTATTAAAACAAACGGCAAACCTCGAAATCATGTAACCCAATTTTTACAAATGGTGTGTAGCTACATTAAGTGATTTCTATTAATGTAAACCTTTAAACTTCTAGAAACATTAGATGAACCCACTTGTTTAGTAGCTTAAATCAATACTTACGTCTGTACGGAGAGCCTTAATATTCTTGCCTCCTTTTCCAATCACTGCCCCAGCATTCTAGAAAAGACATACACAATTATTTTGCCTTTCCCTAGAGTTAGTGTACCTGTGCTTTAACCCCCACCCTCCAAATCTCTAATTTCTGTTGCTATATATATAGGACTGGATACCGACAGGGGGACAACAAAGATTCTCTATGTGCTAAGTGGTAAACATTTTAAGACTGAGCTTTGAAATATTCTGAATGCCAGATACCACATAAAATTTAAGTATAGATTAAAGTACTTTCCTGTCGTGACTCAGACAAATATTAACTAAGATGCTTCTCAGGGAGCCCACAAGATTTAATCCTTTAACACTTTTTAAGAATTACTCCCTCTGTGCTCTTCCAGCTTTACTTGCAGTGGCTTAGTGTATGTAGGCAAGGGGCATTCACCTTAATAATTAGTAAAGTGACACTACTATCAGCATTTACAAGTTTTATTTACAAAGAGCCACACAAATCTTCAAACTTTAAAAGCCCCGAAAGTACCCAGAGCCACACCAGAATTTAAGCTTTAATTTCTGGTGTAAACCACCTTCAAATTTTCAAGTACAAAATTTTACACCTTGCTCTGAAGCAGAATTCGTAATTCAACCATCTCATCGGTGTTTCTAGATCTTTTAAATGCTTGCTCCTCTTCCATATCTTCTGCAGGACGTTTACCTAGAAGGCAACAGTTCAAATTAAAAAAAAAAAATCTTCAGGGAAAAAATATTTTCAATTACAATTTAGTTTAAACCTGTAGGCTGAAAGGATTTACTGCTAATCCCATGTATGTTTCAAAGAAAAAGACTATATAAACACTAGCAGTCTTGGCCTTTACCCTCCCTTGTAATAGGATCCAACATAAAACATCTTTAATACTTTGAAATATTAAAAATTACAAAATTTATTTTTTGTCGTTACCATGCAAAGCACGGTTACCTCGTGCCCATAAAATCTAAAATGTAGCCGACAAATACACTTCAGACTAGAAATTAAAATTATGAAGAGGCAATGATACTGCCTTAGACCATGGCAATTATAAAGTAATAAAATTAATAGAACAGAAAATACTCAATTGTTATAATTAAAATGTCTTCTCACCAAATTCACCATTGGTTTCAGTGTTGGGGAAGGTTTCTTCAGGCTGCTCAGTTTCCATTTTCTTGTATTAAATGGATACACCAATCTGTTGAAAAACGAAATAGCTAAATACATTTCCCTTATTGGAACGTAAGCTGTGCATCTTGCTAATTATTTTTAAAAAGACTCTGCTTGTAGAACGTAGGAGTTATTATATATCCTTGCAGAGCAGAACTGTAGTTTTCTTGGTAGGACCAACAATTGATACACTAGTTCTGCAGTAGCCTATAAAAACCAACACAATCAATTTTGCTTGAATTCTCATTTCTGATCACACCACGAATTTGAGCACAACAAATAGCTATTTCTTTCTTTAAGTTGACTGCATTTTTGGATTTTTAAAATTCAAGCCACTGCTTAACGAGTCAAAGGAGATTGTTTGCTTTTTGGCGAGAAAAAAATATATACATATATATTTTAGCACGGGTTGTGTCCTAGCATGGAAAACTGCTCTACACGTTATTTTCATTAAAGAGTGAAAAGGGATAATAAGCCTGTGTACCTAAATTTGTCCACGAAGCCCAAGTTCATGAAAAGGTACACTGCACTTATTTTTTTTTTTTTTTTTGGTACGGGGATCGAACTCGGGTCCTTGTGCTTGCCAGGCAAGTGCTGGAACCACTGAGCTAAATCCCCGGCCCAACTGCGCTTATTCTTTTTCAAACTAATTTTATATTAAAATTTCGAATCACTTCTTCCTCCCGACCGATGACTGGAAACGCTATTCTCAAAAATACCGAGTTTGCAAACACAAGGGCAAATGCAAGCGATAGGCAATAAACTGACCCAGCAAAGGAATAAATAACTACCACTCGACAAGGCTCATGAAGGTTCTTCACGCTAACGCCGCCACTAGAAAGCCTTTTAAACGCTGCTATGGAGAATACCGCCCGACAATCACACAGCCGACGGTGCCGACTCCGGTCTCAGCATTCCTCCCGCTCCCAGCCCGTCGGCCAGCATCGGCCCCCCCCTCCACGCCCAACTAAAACGGTTTCCTCCCAGCCCATCATTCAGTTAAAACAGGTGTGGAGAAAGATCTAGAGAAAAGAATTTACCCCAAACCAGCAGGGTCTAGCTACAGAGACGCTGCCGCTCGCGGCTCGCCTCAGACCCCCCCAATCCGCTAAATACGCAGCAGCTCTCCCCGCCGAGCGCAGTCCCGCCCTGTCCTTCTCACACCTCGCGCCTCTAGCGCCCGGGCTACAGGAAATGGCGGCCGTAATGGCGCCTGCGCGCTCGAGGTGCTGCCGGCGGCCCCTCCCCCCCCACCACGCGGCTCGCCCGCG
The DNA here is from genome assembly GCF_000247695.1 of Heterocephalus glaber. The sequence goes on from NW_004624809.1 coordinate 7,547,362, forward strand.
GCCCGCACCTCCCCCACCGCGAGACAAAGCCTCGGAGCCGCCGACCCCGCCGCGGCCGCGCCGGGTCAGTAAGCCGGCCACTAGGCCCTCACAAAGAGCGCGGCGCGCCCGCCTCGCTTCCCTGCCTCCTCGCCCGCCCGCTGTTCCTCCTACACAAGTGCCCGGCTCCCAATTCTGCACGACTACGGCTCGTCCACAGATCGTGCCTCTCGACCCTCTGAAGCCTCCAGCACCAACGCGCAAACCGCAGACGCTCGCTCACGGAAATGGCGGCGTGGGGGAGGGGAGCCCACGCAACGTCTCCTACCGAGGCGGCCAACTACAGAGCAGCCCAGACTGCCTCCCTCAAGCCGGCAGGTTGGGGTCCGAGCCTCGCCCCCCACGCTCCGCTCACGCAGCCCCGCTCCTCACCACACAAGTCCGCCTGCCCTCACCGCCGCGCCGCCTATACGGTGAGATCTAGACGGAGCAAACGCAGGCCCCCCTCCCCCGCCTCCTCGCGCCCTCCTACCCCGCCGTCGCGCCCGATTGGCTGCCCAGGTTTCAGCGATGGTGCGAGGGCGAGGCGATTGGCCCAAGGCCGCGTCAATCACCGCGACGGAGGGCCCCAAAACTGCGCCTCCCGCCGGCGCCTCCCTTCAGGCTGTTAAGGGCCCGGGCCCGAGAAAAGGCAGCCTTAGAAAAAGTCAACGCAGCCTTGCAAAGAGGCCAAATCCCTGCCTCAATTCATAATACCCAAACCCCAGTGACTCCAGTTACCTATACGCCGGAAACAAGTGTGATGAGGCAGAACGTCGAGGTCGGTGCCCAGAGTAGCGGAGGATAATGGCGGCCGCGCTGCTTTCGCCTGAGCGCCCTCCTCCTCTCTCGTCCGCGCATTCACTGGCTGGGGGCGGGGCGGGGACCTCTCGCGAGATGTGAGGACGGAGGCGGGCGCGTGAGGGCGGGCGCGTGAGGGCGGGCGCGCCGGGGCGTTTCTGAGCCCGCGGGGGAGGCTTTTGGGTCGGGAGGAGGCGCGCGCGGCGAGTCGGGCGGGAAGTGGCGGGAACGGTGGCTGGGTCCGTGCGGCCGCCGAAGCGGGAAGAAGGCTGGACCCCCCCCACCCAGGTGGGTGCTCTGCCCACACTGATCCTGGTCTACACTTCTGCCTCGCGCCCTCACCTCGTTCGCTCCGGGCCCGGCTCCTTGCAGGCTCCGCGCCCCGCGAGGCCGCCCCTTCTCTAGTTGGTGGTTAGTGAGCCCTGCTGCAGGCCTGTTTAGGAATTGTTGCAATTTGTACGGAGAACTCCTCCAGGGAATGCGTACTGTGTTCTCTCCGAAAGAAACACCTTCGTCCGACCGCTGTGCTTCCGGGAGCGACCGGCTGTCGGCTTCCCTAGTCTCCCTTTAGGTCCTCAGGTTGCGCGGTCCGCTCACCCCAAGTTGGTGACTGACCTGCCCCCCCCCCCCATCCTTCTCCAGCCGTCCAGCTTTCCGGCAGCCCCGCGCGCGTGTAAGCACAGGGAGGTTGTAATTGCTCGGGAGGCTGACTCCCGTTAGCACGAGAGCGCTCAGTGATTCCTTCCCAGCGTGACACTTTGCTTTTCGAAGAAATTGCAAAACAGCAAACAGCACCCTAGTAGCTGTGTAGCGATTACATCTATCCGTAATCTTTTACATATAGTACGTGATCAGGAAAAAAACTTTGAACCTGCGTCTCTGGCTGCGTAGTCCAGGCTGACATCGAACTCTCGGCGATCCTCCTGCCTCAGGAAGAATCTTGAGGGAATTGAGGTCCAACATTCACTCGTACGTGTTGGGAGGATACATCAGTAAAATACAGTTAGAACGAAGGGGTGGTGGAGCTTCCAAAGTTCTAAGTGGTAGTACAATTTTTTAATGACCTGCACCAAGAAAAATGTACTGTATAGTCTTATTGAGGAGAGAAAACTTATATTTTGGTTCTAAAATGTGAAGTTCAGAATTTTATTAGGTATTCATCTAAGAATTGATGACTATGTAGGAGCTGGGAATATTTGGGTGATAGAGATTTAATCTGCCACTTAACATTTGAAACATTTGAGTCACTGAATATCTGGGACATTTCTCTTATGCTGCGTGCACATACAGGGGTACTGTAATGTAATTTTTAAAGTTTGCAGTCTTCTGCTTTGTTAAGTAGTGATCAATGGGAATCAAAGGAAGCTCTTCATATAGAACCTTTTCCACGAAGTTTCACTGTCCTGATTGCATTCTCCCGACTCATAAAAGCCTTCTCTAGGTGCAACTGTGGGATGGTTATGTGCTTACTAATTTTGTTTCTTCTCATCTCTGTCTTTTTTTTTTTTTTCCCCACTACTAGGGATTGAGCCCAGGGCCTTTGCACTGATCTACATCTCCAGCTTTTATTTATTTATTTAAGACAGGATCTTGCTACTGAATTGCCCAGCCTGGGCTGAAATGTTCAATTTTTTTTTTTTTGTTACTGGGGATTGAACTCAGGTCCTTGCACTTGCGAGGCAGGCTGCGGAACCATTGAGCTAAATCCCTGGCCCTGAATGTTCAATTTTTTATCCTTCCAAGTCAGCTTCCCGGAGTGGCGGGGTTATAGGCATATACTTTTTATTTTTTAGGTTTCCTCTTTTTTGTTGTTTTTTGGTTTCTTTTTGGTACCGGGGATTGAAGATGGGACCTTGAGCTTTTGAGGCAGGCAGCAGCACCACTGAGCTAAATCCCCAGCCTTGTTTTTTTGGTTTTTTGAGACAGGCAGGGTCTCAAAAAACTCTCTTAAACTGGCCTTGAACTCCTGGCAATCCTACCTCAGCCTCCCAAGTGCTGGGATCACAGGTGGGCGCCACCACACCCACCTCTTTAAATAATAGGAAAGTCAGTGTTTTCACCCCATCCCTCATTCTCTATTTAAAAATGAGTTTTTGGGCCGGGGATTTAGCTCAGTGTTTCCACCGCCTGCCTTTAAAGTGCAAGGTCCCGAGTTCAATCCCCAGTACCCCCCCCCAAAAAAAATCAAAATGAGTTTTCAGTTCAATATTAAACCTGTGTTCAGATCTGAGGGTGTAGACACCTCAGTGGCAGAAAGCTTAAGTTAAGGGCCTGGGTTCCATCGGCACCACAAAACAAAACCAACCAACCCCGGCTTCGTTCAAGGACCTACCAATTTGATTAATTCAGTGACACCTGTCTGGTGGAATTAATTGTTACAAATGATGCAAGGATGTAGTGTTCATTTTGGATCTCAGTAAATGTAGAGCTAGTGTTATTTGTGGGAGTTATTTTATTGTTATTATTATTTTGAGATAGCATTTCTTTAGGTAGTTCAGGCTGGCCTTGAACTTCAGGAGATCCTTCTGGTTTAACCTCCCCAGTGCTGGGATTATAGGCATGTACCACCATGCCCGGCATGTGGGAGTTACTTTAAAAAGGCTAACAATTGAAATTAAACACTAGATAACTGGATTACTATTTAAAATATTATTTGTAACTATTTCTTGAGTTCTCTGTTGTGTGCCAGATCTTATGCTGTCAGTTTAATGCTTATTACAATCCTTTTAGTAAGTTGTGATTTTTATTTTATGAGTGAGGAAATGAAGACTTAAGAAAAGGTAAGAAACATGTCCATGACCACATAACAGAATTGAGTTTCAGACTCTTCTCTTACATTGGATAATGGATAATCGTAAACAGCTGATTATTTCTTTTTGGTTTCAGTCCTTATATAAAGTTTTTCTCCTTGATTTTTAGAGTACCTTCTCAAAATTTTAAAATTATATTGAAGTCATTTCCAACAAATTCAGACATCGACTTATTTTTATTTTTTAGATGAACATAATGGAAATCTGTAATGGATTTGTTTATTTGAGACACTCATGTAGTTCAGGCTCGTCTCAAAGTCACAATCCTGCTGTGACTGGAAATGTATTTAAATGTTTTTTTAGTCCTTTTTTCAATGTCAGTTATTGGTTGAATGTCACATACAATATCCAAAAGGATGGCACTACTTTATTTTTCTATTTTAAAATTGGATATGTGAGGCTGATTGAAAATGAACCCATGTCAAGTACAGAATGCCTAAAACCTTAATTGTGAGTGACAGTTTTCCTACTGTGTCCTCTAGCTTTTGGTAGTCAAGATCTACAGTGTAGATTAGTGTGCTCAACCAAGTTTATCAGGCAAAAATGTTAATTCAAAAAAGCTTTGGACTGGGGATTTAACTCAGTGGTGCCGCTGCCTGCTTCACAAGTGCCAGGTCCTGAGTTTGATCCTCAGTACAAAAAAAAAAACAAAAAACTTTTTTCCTGACTATAAAATTAATGAGGATTGAGCTATGTAATTTTATATGTGACCTTTTTCCTAACAAAATGTGAACATAAGTTCTATGTTGTAAAATAGTCCTTAAAAATGTTTCTTTAGACTCCATAAGCCTTCAGTTTCACCAGTACAGTGCAATGTATTTACTTTTTTTCTGTTGTCAGAAATTTAGATCCCCCACAATGTAGAAACAATGATAAACACTCCAGTATTACATAAAATCTTTGTCCTTCTATCTTTTTTTTTCTTCCTTTCCTCCTTTTCTTCCTTTTTTTTGTGCTTTTTGTGACTGAACCCAGGGCCTTTTAGTGCATGCACTTTCTTAGCCTCTAAGCTGCACGCCCAGCCACAATGTCTGATTGTTTTCTTAACAATTCTAAAAAGTAAAAGAAATAAATCATATCATATGAACATGCTTTAATGTGTGATTCAAGACATCTTTCCAAATTTATTTTACAGGTGAGTTCTTGAGAATCAGAGGCTGTTCTTTGTGGATGAGCAAGTGGGAAATGTGCCACACTAGCTGACCTCTGTTGGAGCTGCTTCTTCCATCCTCAAGAAGATGAACAAAAAAACCTTAAGAATTCTATGAAGGACCAGAGGCAAGTACTGTAATACAACTTTCCAAATTATTATTGTCCTCAGTTATTGAAACCCAACTTAAATTTCGTAGTATAGATCCTATATAATACTTTTTCTATTTAATTAAATCTTGTAATAATTTTTCCTTTGTAACTTATAGGAAAGAATTCTATAATTCAACTTTTCATTACAGTTGTTATAACATGCAGTTGTGGGAACTATACCATGTCCCAGATTTATCATCTCTCCACTTTGCTGGTAAATGAAGACTGCTAAATTAAAAAATTCTTGACTTTGGTAAAATATTTTGGAATAGCTGTATTGTAAGTACTTGTACAATGTTAAGTAACTACTCATTACATTTGCTGTGTTTTACAATTATCCTGGTTATCTTTTAGTGTTTTAGTCATTGGAATTTTTAAATTTGTCTAATTGTGATAACATTATTATGAAATTACAGTATGTCACTTAATTTCAACAGTTGGGATTCAAATCCTAGATGGTAGTACTTGGAGAGAAATATTAATTAGGACTAGCATACATTAATGGAACAATTTAATTGTTATGGTTGAACAAGCAACGTTTCTTAGAATTTGTCCCAACTGTCTGTGAAAGGAGTTTTCAGAGCACAGCTTGATGGCACGTGCATGTGATCCCAACACTTGGGATGCTGAGGCAGGAGGATCACCCAGATTTCGAGGCCAGCCTGGGCTACATAGTGAGTTCAAGGCCAGTCTGGACTATGAATCGAGACCCTGTCACCAAAAAAAAAAAAAAAAAAAAAATAGGGCCAGGGATTTAGCTTAGTTCCGGTGCCTGCCTTGCAAGTGCAAAGTCCTGAGTTCGATCTCTGGTACCAAAAAACAAAACAAAACAAAACAAAAAAGAAAGGAGTTTGGTTACTTGCTGTGTTCAGTAGCAAATTCAAGGAAGTACTTGTTTGGAATGAGTAAAGATATTTTAAAAATAAACTGTAGCCAGGCATGGTGGTTCATGCTTGTAATCCCAGCACTTGGGAGGCTGAGGCAGCAGGATCATTGTGAGTTTGAGGCCAGCCTGAACTCCGTAGTGAGATGCTATCTCAAAAAAGAAAAAACCTTGCAAAACAACCCCTCCCAAAAATAAAAACCCTGACATATAAGTTTTACAATATAAGTGTAAAATTCTGAATTTTTTTTTTTTTTTGAGATAGAGTCACTGTAGTTCAGACCATCCTTGAACTTGCTATGTGGTCTGGGCTGGCTTCCAACTCACCATCCTCCTGCCTCAGTTTCCAAAGTGTTGGGAATACAGGCACATACCGCCATACCTGGCTCGTATTTTGAAAATATTGAAAAATTATTTTAGGTGGTATTTTAGAGTTACAGCAAAAGGAAAAGCAGTTAACTATAACACTATTGTTTTGAAACCATCACAAAAAGAGGCAGATATTCTTTTATTTGACTGTAAAGGAAATCAGAATATACTAGGTAAGCTTGTTGTCTACATGAGATCTGGTAGCACTTTTTTTTTTAATTTTTTTGAGACAGGGTCTTGCTGTGTAGTCCACACTGGCCTCGAATTTGCAGCAGTCCTCCTGCCTTAGCCTCCTGAGTGCTGGGATCGCAGGCATGCACCACCACACCTGGCTAGCACTTTGTTTTAATAACCATGGGATAGGGCCGGGGATTTAGCTCAGTGGTTTCGTCGCCTGCTGCGCAAGTGCAAGGACTCGAGTTTGATCCCCGGTACCAAAAAAAAAAAAAAAATAATAATAATCATGGGATAGTCATAGAATGGCCATTTGTTTGGATTTGGGTTTATAAGTTGGTTTTATATACAAATGAGGGACAGACTATACCAGTGGTGGCGAACCTATGACACATGTGTTACTGAGTTTTTCTTTTAGGAAAAAAGATACTAATGTAGGAATTATTTTTTTCTGAACTAAAACCTCAGTATTCAGGTTTAATTGCAGTGTTGGCACTTTGTGATAAGTAAGTGGGTTCTGAGTTGCAGTTTGGGCACTCATCTCTAGAAGGCTCGCCATCACTGGGCTATAGGCTATACTCTCTTTGCCCTTCAGTTAGAGCATAGAAAAAGGTATAAGACTGGAAATTAGCAGGTTCTTTTTAATGTTCTAGGGTTAGGATTGGTCAGTGTAACTACCACCACAGTTATAATATAGTTGGATTGCAAATTTTCTTGTGCATATTGTAGTCAGCCTTTCTTCACACTCCCACCCTTTGACAGCTACTGAGCTGTTTTCTGTTTGTGTAATGTTGCCTCTTGAAGAATGTCATATAAATGAAATTATACCTTCTTTGGCTTAATTTATTTAGGATACTGCATTTGACATTCATTCATGTTTGTGTTTGTGTGTATCAGTAGGTTTTTCTTTTTCTTTTTTTTTTTTTGGTACCAGGGATTGAACTCAGGACCTTGTGCTTTCGAGGCAGGCACGGTGCCACTGAGCTAAATCCCCAGCCCACTGTCAGGTTTTTAATCAGTATAAAAATATATTTGCCGGGTTTAGGGCACACACCTGTGATCCCAGCAGTTGAGAGGCTGAGGCAGGATGATTGCCATAAGTTAAAGGCCAGCCTGAGCTACATAGTGAGTTCAAGGCCAGCCTAAACTACACAACAAGACCCCTTTAAAAAAAACTGTTTGCCTAAATACCTAGCATTTCTGTTGCTGGATTGTATGGTAAGTATATGTTTTAACTTTGTAAGAAGGAAATGCAAAACTATTTTCCAAGGGGCTGTGCTAGTTAGTATTCTTACTAGTAATGATGAGAACTCCAATAGTGGGTATTGTCATAAATTTAGCTATTCTATATGTGCACTGTGGCATTATACTGTGATTTTAATTTTTCATTTCTCTAATGTTTAATAATATTGAGCATCTTTTACATGTTTATTTGCCATCATTGTATTTTTTTTGAAGTATCTGTAGTTCAGATTTTTTGCTCATTTTACAATTTGTTTTCTTACCAAATTTGAAAAATTTCTTATATAGTCAAGGTCTGAGTCTCATCACTTAAGTGTTTCTCCTAGTCTGGCTTGCTTTTGTGGTCATTGTTGTTGCTTGTCTTATTTTTTTATACTCTTAACATTATGTTTCACAGAGCAGAAGTTTTGTATAAGTTGTAAGATAAGATCCATGTTCAGTCTTGCGTGTGAATATCCAATTTTCCCAGGATTATTTGTTGAAGAAATGTCCTTTTCTCATTGTGTATTCTTGGTACACTTACCAAAAGGTCATTTTATCGATGCATGAGGGTTTTTTTTTCTTGAGTTCTCCTCTCGGTCCCAATGGTCCGCCTATCTTTGTGCTATTTTTTCATTTTCTTTTTTTTTTTTTGGTACAGTGATCAAACTCGACCTTGCGCTTGTGAGGCAGGCAGTGGCACCACTGAGCTAAATCCCCAGCCCTGTGCTATTTTTTCTTTTTAATCTGTATACCTTGTATTTCTTTATCTTACCTTATTTATTTATTTTTTATTTGTTTGTTTGGTTTTTGGTACCTAGGATAGAACTCAGTCCTTGCACTTGTGGGGCAGGCGGAGGCACCACTGAGCTAAATCTCTGGCCCTATCTTACCTTATTGTACCATCAAGGGCCTATGGTGCGGTGTTGAAATATTGACAGTAGACATCCTTGCTTTGTTCCTGGTTTAGGAGGGAAATTCTTTTGTACCTTTGACTTTTATTTGTTTATGTACTTTTTAATGATAATTCAATTTTTATTTTTATTTTGGAGGGAGGAGTGCCATTCTGTTTTCCACATTAGAAATAACAGTTTGCATTTTCTTTTTTTTTTGGTACCGGGGATTGAACTCGGGTCCTTGGCCCTGCGCAGCAGGTGACAAAACCACTGAGCTAAATCCTCGGCCAACATTTTCATCATCTAAAGCATACAAGTTCCCATTTCTCCACATCCTCACCGATATTTGTAATTTTGTGTTATTTTAAATTATTTATTTTAAATAAATTTTATTTTATCCCATTCCATCCCTCAAGTCCCCTTCCCTGCCTATACACAAAAGATTTGTTTCCATTTTTTTCTTCTGTTTGCACTTTTATTCTTTTTTTTGGTATGGGGGATCGAACTCATGACCCTGCACTTGCCAGCCAGGTGCTGTGCCACTCAGCTACATCCCCAGTCCTTCACTTTTTTTCTTGTGCCTTCCTTCCTTCCTCCCTCCATTGTTTCCCTTCCCATTTGAACGCTTTCCTCCCATTTCCCAATGTCCATTATACATTTCAATCCTTATTTCCACTTTCAGTTTCTCACACTAGAGAAATAATGTGATATTTAAACATGGGTCTCTGATTTATGTCACTTAAGACTCTGGTCTCATGGTCCATCCATTTAGCTATAAATGTCTGACTCTCACCCTTCTTTATGGCAGAGTAGTACTCTGTTGTATAAAAAAACCCACATCTTCTTTATCAACTCATCAGTTGAAGGGCATTTGGGCTGTTTCCTAGATTTAGCTCTTACAAACTGCTGCTATAAACATGGGTGTGCATGTATTGCTGTGGTATGATGCTTTCAGTTCTTTCAGGGACGTACCAAGGAGAGGTATAACTAGGTCAAATGGAACCTCTAGTTTTAGTTTTTTGAGAAATCTCCACACTGATTTCCACAGTGGTTTCACCGCTCCACACTCCCACCAATAGTGGAGAAGGGTTCCTTTCTCCCCACTGCCCCTCCAGCATTTATTATTGGTTGATTTCTTGATAGCAGCTATTTCTGGGATGAGGTGGAATCTCAGTGTTTTTTTTCCCTTAAATTCTTTTGTTGGTACATTTTAGGTATACAATACATTTACATTTATCATTGGGAACTTGTACCTTTGCATGATGCATCTGGTTTCTTATTTTTGCCCCATTCCTTGCCCTCCCTTCATCCCCTCCACCCTTCCCTATTTACAGAGACTTTGTTTCCATTTTATCCTTTTCTCATAATTTTTCCTTTCCCCTACCCCTCCCACTTCTCCTGCCCCTTTGGACTTTTTCTTCTTATTTCATATTATCAGTTATTCATTTTAATCATTTTTAAATCCTTATTTACACTTTCAATTTCTCACACTAGAAAAACGATTCATTATTTACACATGTGTGTCTTATTTCACTTAAGAGTATGGCCTCAATGTGTATCCGCTTAGCTATAAATGTCTCTAGTTTCTCGTTCTTTATGACTGAGTAGTACTCCACTTTATTAAAAAAACCACATCTTTATCCAGTTTCCAGTTGATGGGCACTTGGGCTGTTTCCAAGCTTTAGCTATTACAAACTGTGCTGCTATAAACATGGGTGCAC
>NW_004624809.1:7587439-7605341 GCF_000247695.1 Heterocephalus glaber
TGGCTAATGTTTCCAGAACTATACTGAACAGGAATGGTGATAGTGGGCATCCTTGTCTTGTTCCTGATTTTAGCGTGAAAGTTTTCAGTGTTTGACCACATAGTATGATGTTGGCTGTTGGTTTTTCATAGATAGCCTTAGTCAGGTTGAGATTAAGAGCTTCTATTCCAATTTTCTGTAGGGTTTTTATCATGAATGTTGTTGGATTTTGTCAAATGCCTTTTCTGCATCTATTGAGATGATCGTATGGTTTTTGTCCTTGCCTCTTTTAGTGTAGTGTATTACATTTATTGATTTACGAATGTTGAACCATCCTTGCATCCCTGGGATAAATCCAACTTGGTCAGGGTGTATGATCTTGATGACCCTCTGTATTCTGTTTGCCAGTATCTCAGTGAGGATTTTTGCATCTATATTCATTAGGGAGATTGGCCTGTAGTTCTCTTTTTTGGTTGGGTCTTTCCCTGGTTTTGGAATCAAAGTGACACTTGCTTCCAGGGATGAATTTGGAAGTATTGCTTCCCTTTCAAATTCCTTGATGAGTTTAAAGAGTAATGGTGATAGTTCTTCTTTAAATATCTTGTAGAATTCAGCAGTGAAGCCATCAGGTCCTGGGCTTTTCTTTGTTGATAAATTTTTAATTAAGTTTTCAATTTCACTCATTGTAATTGGGGTGTTTAAAATTTTTATATCTTCTTAATTTGACTTTGTCAATTCCTATATATCGAGGAATCTGTCCATTTCCTCTGTGTTTTCCATCTTATTAGAGTACAGGTTCTTGAAGTAGGTGTTGATGATCCTCTGGATTTCTACTGGGTCTGTTGTGACTTCACTTTTTTCATTCTTAATTGCATGGATTTGCTCCTTTTCTTTTCTTTTTTTGATAACGTTGGCTACAGGTTTATCAATTTTATTTATTCTTTCAAAAAACCAACTGTTCGAGTCATTGATTTTTTTGTATCGTTTGTGTAGTCTTCATTGCATTGATTTCTACTCTGATCTTTATAATTTCCTCTCTTGTACAAGATTTGGGTTTATTATGCTCTTTTTCTAGGAGCTTGAGGTTCTGCATTTGGTTATTTGTTTGAGTTCTCTCTCTTTTCCTAATATAGGCATCCATTGCTATGAATTTCCCTCATAGAACTGCTTCCATTGTGTCCCATAGATTGCTGTATGTTGTACTGGCATTATCATTCACTTGTAGAAACTGTCTAATTTCTTCTTTAATTTCCTCTGTGACCCATTCGTTGTTCAGGAGGGTGTTATTCAATTTCTATGTGTTTGTGGGGGCTTTGCAGTTTCTTATGTTATTGATCTCCAATTTTATTTCACTATGGTCTGATAATACACAGTGGGAAACTTCAATTCTTTTACATTTACTTAGACATATCCTATGAGCTAGCATGTGGTCTATTTTGGAGAATGTTCTGAATGACCCGTGTGCAGCTGAAAAGAATCTGTATTCTGATTTTCTGTGGTGGAACACTTTGTAAACATCTGTTAAGTCCATTTGTTCAATAGCTTGGTTCAGTTCTAGAATTTTGTTGTTAATTTTTTGTCTGGATGATCTGTCTATTTGTGGTAGTGGGGTATTGAGGTCCCCCACTACAATTGTATTAGTGCTTATTTGGTTTTTCATGCCCATTAATATTTGTTTTGCATACTTGGAGGCATTCGTATTTGGTGCATAGATATTTATGATTGTTATCTCTTCCTCTTGGATTATTCCCTTCACAAGGATGTAGTGACCATCTTTGTCTCTCTTAATTAGTTTTGGTTTGAAACCTACTTTGTCTGCAAATATGATTGCTACCCCTGATTTTTTCCAGGTTCCTGTCACATGGAGTACTGTTTTCCATCCTTTTACTTTCAGTTTATGAATTTCTTTTCGAGTTAGATGTGTTTCTTATATAAAGCATATTGTTGGATTTTGCTTTTTCATCCATTCTTCCAGTCTATTTCTTTTGATTGGTGAATTGAGGCCATTAACATTGATAGTTATAATTGATAAATATTGACTCATCCGTGTCATGATGTTTTACTGTTGTTGGCTTTTTTATTTCTTATTTTTCCCCCTTTCCATTTAGTTTCTTACCTTGCCTGGTGGCTTCCCTCTGTTGGGCCACAAGGAGTTGTGACCTTCATTGTCTTTTTCTAGGATATTGTTTAGAATTGTTTGGAGTGCTGGTTTGGTGTTTATGAAATTTCTCAGGTGTTCTTTGTCATGGAAGTGTCTTAATTTCCCCATCAATTTTGAAGGATAATTTTGCAGGATACAGCAGTCTAGGTTGGAATTTATTTTCTTTTAGGGCTTGAAATACTTCACTCCAGGCTGTCCTTGACTTGAGGGTTTGTGTTGAGAAGTCTGCTGTGATTCTGATGGTCTTTCCTTTGTAGGTGATTTGTTTCTTTTCTGTAACTGCTTGTAGGATTTTGTTCTTCTGTTGTGTTTCTGGGATCTTGACTATTGTATGTCTAGGTGTAGATTTTTTCAATCGTGGCTAGTTGGAATTCTGTATGCCTCACTTATCTGTATGTCCAATTTTCTATGCCTGTCTGAGAATTTTCTACTATTACTTTTGTTAACAGTTTTTTTTATGTCAGTTGTAGTTTCTCCTGTTTTTTTCTGGAGTCCTATCAGTCTTACCTTATTCTTCTTTGCATCATCTATTAGCTGCTCAATTGATTTCTCATTGTCCCATATCTGATATTCTATCTTCACATTCCCTTAATCTGCTGTGAATACTTTCCATGGCATTTTTAATCTCCTGGGTATCTGTTTGAATTGTTTCATGGGTTCCATTTCTTTTTTATGTTGGGTGATTATGGTTTCCATTTCTTTCTTATGCTGGGCATTCATGGCTTCCACCACGTTTCTGAGCTCATGTATTTTTTAACTGTTTGTGTTCTAGAGCCTCTAATCATGTCTTTCACTCTGCTCACCATCTCTGTAGTTATCTGGGAGATTATTTTTGCTTTGAATTTTTCTAGATCTTCATTCATCTGTTTTGTAACTTCCTGTGGTATCAGTTCAGGGTGTCCAGGTGGTTGATTATCAGCCTTTTCCACCTCATTTCTCCCAGAATTTACCTTTGGTGGGGGTGGAAGTCTGAGTTTGTGCCTTGCTTAATTGTCTTCTCATTTTTGTTTTTGTTACTGTCCTTGGTTTACTTCCTGGGTAAACCAATAAGAAATTGCTTATTCTAAGTACCTTTTTTCTTGTATTTAGAACCCTTATGGAATGATTGCTTCTCAGAGGTGTCTTCCAGGTATAGCTGGTCTTTAGGGTTTGAGTCTTTAATGGCTCTGAGCCTATCTCATTTTCATTATACCTGGAAGGACAACTGACTAGATCAAGCACAACACCTTAGCCCAGGAGATACAATCAGCAACAGCATAGCATCAAGTACGTCTTAGAAAATGACAGTTTGTGGTAGTTATTAATCTATTACCCTTAACTGTGTGAATTAAATCAAAATCGAGGATCAACCCAACATATGTTTATAGTGAATAAACTCTTTAATATAGCAACTTTACCCTTTGGGATGGGGAGTTAGAAGGAGTTGTGGAGGGAGGGACAGATAGAAGGATAGGGGAAGGTTAGCAGTGAGGCCAGAGGACACAGGCAAGAGAAGGAAAAAGAGAAGAACAGAAAAATGAAGAAATCTGAATTAGGGGCAGAACAGGAACAAAAAGTGAGACAAAGAACAATGTGTCACAGCAAGAGAGTGAGTGTGACAGAAAGAAAGGAGAAAAGAGAAAAAAACTTGTAAAGCATAGAAAAAGAAAAAATATTAAAAATAAGAGCAAATAATAATAATGATAATAACTTTGAAAATAAAGTATAAAAATGAAGGGCCTCCTTCAGGGTATGTCTCTGCTGTCACAAACAACGTGGGCAGCAGTGTGCAGATGTAAGTCAATGAGTCTCAGTAAGCCAGTCACAGACCCATGAGATTCAGGCAGATTTCTGGCTGCACGTCCCAAGCTGAGCTCCCTGTCCTCCTGCAGGGTTGAACTCTGCGAGGTTCTACTGCAGGTTCCAGCTGCCCATCCCGTGAAGATAGTCCAGGCTCTGATGGGAGGTGGTCTGGTGTGCCTTTATTGCAGAGATTCTCTTCACTTTTCCAGTGGACTTCAGTTTTCATCAAATAGCCTGAGAGAGGGCCTCTATCTTTTGTTCACTTCTGCAGCTCAGGACAATGGCCTTTATGGCCCCCTTGTGCCTCTGTAGAGTGGAACCAGGTAGCAGCCCAGCCAGGAGGCCAGAAGTGGGGGGTGGTGGGGGGCAGGGTTTGCAGCTGCCCATGCAGCTAAGCTGGTTGCTGGTGGGCATGCGGAGGGATCCTCTCCTTCTCGTTGATCCCAGGTGGGCATGCTGAGTTGGACAAAGTGGGGCTCCAGATGGCCAGTGACTGATTACTTTTTATGAGACTATGAAACCTGAGGTAGCTATTGATATGTGGCATTATAAGTAGTAAATATGTTACCAAAGTATCATATAATTCTTTTTCACATTTATTTCCATATAGAAAGTCTTTCACTTTATGAGAACACTCTTTCTTTCCAGTTTATTGTTTAAGTATATTTATATTTGAAAACACTTCACTTACTACTTTTTTTGAGTTTTAGTACTGCTTAATTGCAGTTATATAAATAACATGCTTTACTTTCACTGTTGAATTTTTCATACCAAATGAATGAAAAAAGAGTCACTGTTTTTGGTCCCTTATTGTACTCTTTTAACCAGTTCACTTTTTCTTTTAACGAAAACTAAGTATCGTAAGTGAGGTTGACTTTTGTGAACAAATGACATGGTAAGTGACAGTGCTACTGAGGAAAGTGAAGAAACAGACTGAGAGATAAGAGTCTGTAGAAATAACCATGGAAACAGACTGGCAAAGGATGACACCTGTTGGAACAACCTTATCTCTTTGGTAGTCCCTGAAAGTGACAGAAATGCTAGACCTGGATAGCATAAAACTAGAAGACACAGCCTTTGGTGAATGTGATGTAGAATTCTCTTTTGAGGGTGCTTCTCCCCAGTGAGATGGTCTGATAGTGTCCAAAGGCTTATGACAGTGCCAGGGAAATTTTTACAATGATTAAAATGATCCTGCTAAGTTATGGTGTGAAAAATGAGCTGTGATGTCTGCCATCTTCAAACTGTTCCCAAAGTAGCACAATACTCTGTGTTATCGCAATGAATACTGCAGTGCTAGTGGATGCAGGGGTAGAATCCCATTGGAGAAGTCTGCTTTGAGAAATTTTTCGTTCTCACTATTGTCTACCCCATGCACAGACTCAGAAGTAGAAATAACATCTGGATTTGGAAGAAATGTCAAAAAATTCTGCCAAACTTCCCATAAAGTGTACCCCTAGTCCATCTTTGGAGTACCTAAAGAGATGAATGTAATTAGCTAAAGCCGAACCAGCTTATAATAGCAATGCAGTTGTCAGAACCTTTAAAATTATGTGCATGTGTCAGACACCTTTCTTAGTAGCCTGCCATAATGAGCATAAATACAAGCAATCACAAAGTATGCTATGTCTAGGAGGAAAAATAGTCAAATGGATCCCCCTTGGTGTCTGGGGTTAGTAACACTATTTCAAGAGGGTATCTTCCCCCTGAGAATTTGCCATGTCATCTCTGCATGTATGCTTGTTTGCTTGAAACACACTGCATTCGTGGATACTGAATCTTGGACACTGTTCATTGTCATTGTCAACTGAGCTCTGGATAAGATTTCACTACAACTATAACCATGACTGTTTTCCTGTAGCTTTAACCGTTCCTGGGTTTGGTACAGGTAAAATTTAGGTTCTTTTCCAACAGCTACTGCTATATTGCTGATTCTGACACACAGAAGAGCATGGCCACTATGAAACTTAAAGTGGTCTATACTCTGGTCCTGAGCCTCTCTGGCAGTAGTGTGGCTGAAGCTTGCCTTCAGGGTCTTACCCTGGCTGCTCTGTGGCCACCTGGAGCATGTGAGGGCCACTGTCAGCAGCTCCAGCACCCCCATCCTGTTTGCACTTGCACCCTGAACCCTAACAGCCTGCAGCCTTCAGCCCCATGTCAACGGCTGGGGGAGGAGTGGGGCTAAAGTTCTGGTTGCTTTCCTTTTTTTCGTTATTTTTTTGATTTTTTTAGTCCTGGGAATTGAACTTGGGTCCTTGTGCTTTCAAGGCAGGCGGTGGAACCACTGAGCTAAATCCCTGGTCCCACCTTTTTTTTTTTTTGGTACCAGGGATCAAACTCCGGACCTTGCACTTTTGAGGCAGGCGTGGTGCCACTGAGCTAAATCCCTGACCCTCTAGTTGATTTCTTGATGAAAGCCATTCTTTCTGGAGTGAGATGGAATCTCAGTGTTGTTTTAATTAACGTTTCTCCAATGGCCAGTGACGTGGACCACTTTTTTCATGTATTTATTGGCCATTTGTACTTCTTCATTGGAAAGTGTCTGTTCATTTCAGTTGCACATTTTTTGATTGGGTCTTTAAATTTGGGGGGTATAATTTTTTGAGTTCCTTATATATTCTACACATTAATCCTATGACAGAGGAGTAGCTGGCAAAAATTTTTTCCCATTCTGTAGGTTGTCTCTTCACTGTGTTGGTAGCTTCATTTGCTGTGCAGAAGCTTTTTAATTTGACATGATTGCATTTGTTGATTCTTGATACTATTTGTTGTGCATAGGGAGTGCTGTTCAGAGAGAGTCTTTGCCTACTTCCCCCATGTCTTCAAGAGTTTTACCTCTTCTGTCTTCCAGCAGATTGTTTCTGTTCTAATGTTTAAATCTTTGATCCATTTTGATTTTAGTTTTGTACATGGTAAGAGATATGGGTCTAGGTTCAGTCTTGGGATGTAAATAGCTAGTTTTCTAGCACCATTTGTTAAAGAGACTTTCTTTCAGCAAAAAGATTTGACCCCTTTGTCAAAGATAGTGTAGCTGAGGGCCGAGGCTCAGTGGTTCTGGTGCCTTCCTGCAAGCACAAGGTCCCGAGTTTGATCCCCGGTACCAAAAAAAAAAAAGATGACGTAGTTGAGTCTGCCAGGAGTTATTTCTGTATACTCTATTCAGTTCCATTGATCCACAAGTCCTTTTTTATTTTGGCCATACCATTCTGTTATTATCACTGTAGCTTTGTAGTATAACTTGAAGCCCCAGATTGTGACGTTCCTACCTTCCCCTTGTTGCCCAGAATTGCTTTTGCTATTCTAAATCTCTTTCAGTTTCATATGAATTTTAGGATTGCTTTCTCTAGTTCTGTAAGGAATACTATTGGTATTTTGATTGGGATTGCATCAAATTTGTATTAACAGTTTTGAAAGTATAGTCATTTTGACTCTATTGGTTCTGCCTATCCAGAAACAGGGGATATCTTTCCTTTTTTGTGATATCTTCTTTGATCTCCTTTTTCAGAGAATTATAGTTTTCGTCATAGACATCTTTTTCTTCCTTGGTTAGATTACTTCTTAAGCATTTCATTTTTCTTAATGGTATTGTGAAAAGTATTGTTTCCTTCATTTCCCTCTCAGTGAGTTTGTTATTGGTGTACAGGAATGCAAATGAATTTTCAGTGTTGGCTTTGTTTCCTGCTATGCTACTGAATTTGGTTGTTAATTTTAGGAGTCTTTTGGATGAGTTTTTGAGGTCTTCTATGTGGAGGATCATGCCATCTGCAAATAATGATAATTTAAATTCTTTCCTATCCATATCTCTTTTGCTTCTTTCTCTTGTCTAATTGCTTTAGCTAATATTTTGAGAACTATATTGAACAGCAGTGGTGATAGACATCCATGTCTTGTTCCTGAGTTTAGAGGGAAAGCTTTCAGCTTCTCTTGATTTAGTATGATGTTGGCCATCAGTTTGTCATAGATGGCTGTGTTAGGTACTTTTCTCTCCTTGCTGAGACAAAATACCTGACACCAAAAGTTAAAGGGAAAGGGATTTACTTGGCTTGGTTTGTAGGGCTTTCAGTCCCTAATCGGCTGGGTCCAAGGCTGGGATGGCAAACCAGCATTACAGAGGAGAAACAACTTGGCATGCACAAAGTAGCAAAGGCAGCAAGGGAGCCTTACCAGTGTCTTCCTGTTCCTTTTATATTATTCAGACTACTTAGGGCAGTAGCACTCACACCCTTAATCCCAGCACCTTCAGGCATAGCTCTACCATGAGTCAGTCACACATTCTAGATTCAACCACCTCTGGAAAAGCATGAGGCTTTGGGGGGACATCTAAACACAAGCCATAACAATGGCTTTTATCAGATTGAAATAGAGACTTTCTATTCCTATTTTCTTCAGGGTTTTTTTTTTTTTTTTTTAAATCATGAATGGCTGTTGGATTTTGTCAAATCCTTTTTCTGCATCTATTGAGATGATCATGTGATTTTTGTCCTTTCTGTTTATGTGATAAAGTATACTTATTAATTTGTGTATGTTAAACCATGCTTGTGTCCTTGGAGTGAGTTCTACTTGGTACATACATATGTATATATGTATGATCTTTTTGATGATTAGCTGCATTCTGTTTGTCAGTATCTTATAAAGGACTTTTGCATCTATGTTCTTTAAAGTGACTGGCCTGTAGTTCTCTTTTTTGGTTGGGTCCTTTTCTGGTTTTTGAATCAGTGCAATGCTTGCTTCTGGAATACTTTTGGCAGTACTGCTTCCTTTTCTATATTTCATTATAGTGTTTGAGGAGTATTGTTAGATCTTCTCTAAGGTTCTTGTAGAATTTGGCAATGAATCCATTGGGACCTGGGCCTTTCTTAGTTGGTAGTTTTTGAAAAATTACTTCTTCAATTTCATTAACTGATATTGGATTATTCAGGATTTTAATATCTTCTTAGTTCAACTTTGGTAGTTCATATGTATCTAGGAATTTATCCAATTCTTCTGAATTTTCTGTTTTATTAGAGTACAGTTTCTCAAAATGCTATAGATAATCTTCTAGATTTTAGCAGATTCTGTTGTGATTTCACTTTTTTTTCACTTCTAATTGCATGGATTTGAGTCTTTTCTTTCCTTATTTTGGTAAGATTGGCTAAGGGTTTGTCTATTTTGTTTAATCTCTTGAAGAACCAACTCTTTGATTCATTGATTCTTTTTGGTTTTTTTCTAGTCTTGATTTCATTAATTTTAGCTCTGATCTTTATAATTTCCTTCCTTGTACTAGCTTTGGTTTTGGATTGTTCTTGCTCTTCTAGGACCTTGAGGTTCATAATTAGCTTACTTATTTGAGCTTGCTCTTTTTCAGATATGGGCATTACTGCTATAAATTTCCTGTTTAGGACTGTTTTAAGTGTGTCTCATAGGTTCCAGTATGTCATACTGGCATTTTTATTTGATTGTAGGAACTTTCTAATTTTTTCTTTAATTTCCTCTCTGACTCATAGGTTATTCAAGATGGTATTGCTTAATTTCTATGTGCTTGCAGTTTCTGTGGTGTCTTTTGCCATTGATTTCTAGTTTTATTGAACTATGATCCAATAATATGCAAAGTATAATTCTGATTCTTTTGCGTTTATTTAAATTTGCTTTCTGGGCTAATTTGTGGTCTATTTTGGAGAAAAAAATACCATGTCTTTTTTTTTTTTTTTTTTGGTACTGGGGATCGAACTTGGGTCCTTGCGCTTGCAGGGCAGGTGGTAGAACCACTGAGCTAAATCCCTGGTCCAAAATACCATGTCTTGCTGAGAAGAATGTGTATTCTGTTGTTGGATGAAACATTCTATAAATATTTAAATCCATTTATTTGAAGGTTTGGTTCAATTCCAATTTTTTTTTTTTTTTTGAGACAGGGTCTTGCTTTGTAGTGCAGACTGGGCTTGGACTTGCTATGTAGCTCAGATTGGTCTCAAACTCATGGTGATTGCTGTGGTTTGAGTCTAGATGTCTCTCCAAAGTCTTATGCAGTCTTTTTTGAAGGTAGCTAAATCTGGCATGTATGATGCTAGGATTAAGGGCGTGTGATTACTAAACCACTACATGTGAGTGATTGGTTTGGTACCACCCCAATCCCTGTAGTCTGAATAAAAGGAGCAGGGCCAGGGAGCAAGTGGAAGGTCCTAAGTTTGATCTCCGGTACAGGGAGAGGGGTGTGGGGGGTCAGAAAGACACTGTTAGGGTCCCTTGTTACCTTTGCTACCTTGTGTGTGCCATGTTGTTTCTCCTCTGTGATGCCTGTTTGCCATCCCTGCCTTGGAGCCAGCTGATTATGGAACCTCTATGAACTATGAGCTAAATAAACCCTTTCTCCTTTAACTTTGGGTGTTGGGTATTTTTGTCTCAGCAATGAGAGAAAAGTAACTAACACAGTGATCTTCCAGCCTCAGCCTCCCAAGTGCTGGGATTACAGGCATGAGCCACCACACCTGGCTTCAACTCTGATATATCTTTGTTGATTATTTGTCTAGTTGATCTCTCCATTTGTGACAGTGGGGTTTTGAGGTTCCCCATTACAACTGTATTGATATTTATCTGATTTTTCATATCCATTAGTGTTTGTTTTACGAAGTTTGGTACACCAGTATTTGGTGTGTATAGTTTATAATTGTCAACTCCTCCTGTTGAATTGTTCCCTTAACTAATATGTAGTGACCTTCTTTGTCTAGTCTGATCATCTTGGCTTGAAATCCACTTTGTTTGAATTTAAGATAGCAACTCCTGCTGTTTTCTGGGTTCCTGTTGCATGAAATATTGTTTTCCATCCTTTAATTTTTAATCTGTGTTTCTTTTTGAATTAAATGTGTTTCTTGTATACCACATATCATTGAGTTTTGTTTCTTGATCCACTCTCCAATCTGTGTCTTGATTGAGGAATTGAGACCATTCATATTAAGAGTTATTACTGAGAGGTGTTAATTTATCCCTGTCATTGCATTATTTTCCTGTTGCTGATTTCTTTTACTTAATTGCCCATCCAGCCAGTTGTATTCATTCTTTTTTACTTATTGGCCTTGTTTGCTTCATTGTTTCTCTCTAGGACATCCTTAAGAATTTTTTGTAACACAGTTTAGTGGTCATAAATTTCTTCATTGTTCCTTGTTACGGAAATAACTTATTTTTCCATGAATTTTAAAGGAAAGTTTTGCAGGATACATAAGCTGGGGTTGGAAGTTATCTTTTAGGGCTTGAAACACTTCACTCCAAGTTCTCCTGGACTTTAAGATTTATTCAGAGGAATCTGCTGTATTTATAATGTATTTACCTTTATATGTGACTCATTGCCTTTCTCTAACAGCTTCTAAGATTTTGTCCCTGTGATGGACTTTTAGTACTTTGAGCATAATGAGCCATGGAGAGGTTCTCTTTTGGTCATGGCTATCTGGGGTTTTGTATGCCTCAATTATCTATGTGTGTATTTCTTTCCCTATATTTGAGGAGTTTTCTGCCATTATTTCTGTCAACAGACTTTTTATGCAATTTGTGTTGTCCACTGATTTTTCACTTATTTCAGTTATTCTTAGGTTAGCCTCCTTTGTATCATCTAGCAGTTGTTGGATCCATTTTTCCTGTTCTCTTGTTGTTTTTAAGGTGTCTTTGAGTAGTTGGTCTTCGAAGGCATCATTGTCTTCTAGTTCTGAAATTCTATCCTCACAATGGTTAGTTCTGCTGCCCATACTTTCAGTATGATTTTTAATCTCCTGGATTTCTGATTGAAACATTTTCATGGACTCTAATTCATTGGTAAACTGGTCATTCATGTTTTTATATCATTTTGTTTAACTCATCTAGCTTTTTATTAGTGTCTTCTGAAAGATCCTGCATCTTTTTGGTTATTACTTCCATTATCTGTTTAGTTATATCTTCTCTAATCCCATTGAATACCTCTTTGAGCTGTTTCTAACCTCCTCTGTTATATTTTTGAGTAATTCAGGTGTGTGTCTTATGCCACTGATGGTGAACCTTTTAAAGACTGAGTGCCCACATTATAACCCCAAACTCACTTATTTACAGTACAGTGCCAACACTTCATTTAAACCTGGATACTGAGATGTTAGTTTAGAAAAAAACAACTGTTATCCAATGCTCTGGTGCCGGGGTAACTTGGCTCATTTGCCCACAGAGAGGCCTCCGCTTGCCACTGTGGCATGTGTGCCATAGGTTTGCCACTATAGTCTTATGCTATTTTGCCCCTTGATGCCCCCTGGATTGACTTTGGGGAAATGGGCAGTTTGGGGAGGCATTTTGTTGCCTTGTGTTTTCATTATGTATTGTTTTTTGTTTGCTTGTTTTGTGCTGAGGTTTGTGATTCTTATAGTCTAAAAACTTTGTTGCTAGTATAGAGATCTCTTTAGTTGCTTTTCAGTGATGTACTTTGGATGTGGTTAAGTATCATCCTTTGCCACAGCCCTAAGATCCAGCAACCTTGGTTAATTTGAGGGGTATATGAAGTGTGGTTACTGTGGTAACAAATCTTTGGGCATATTCCCTAGTATTGTTAATGTCACAAATGAGTGTTGGCTTAAAAAGAGATGGCAACAATTATGTGACCCTGTTAATATCAAGCAGATCAATAGTAGTATTGTTCAAGACAAATTAGATATTAACATACCATAAGAACCAATTATGTACCACTCTTAATCCTAGAGAAGAAATCCATAATTATGTTGTAAATGTTAAGACAATTCTGGTATTGACTTACAGCTAATGCATACTAAATGTGACAGCTATATCTCTGCAAATAGTAGAAAAGAATTCAACATTAATTTTACAGAGCTAACTATCAAAAGATTAAGAAAGCTTTATGGTTATACTATTAAAGATATAGGGTTTGAGTATGGGGAATGCAAGAAGAAAATTTGAAACCTTAAACTATGATACGAGAAGGGGGAGGCAGAAGTGGTACAAAGGATCTTACTGGTGAGTAGAAGGGTATCTATAGAATGAAGTAAAAGTAGTAAAAAACTGGCAAGAAATAGAAGTTAAAAGAAAAAGAGCAAGAAAAAGGAAGTAAAAAAAGAAACTAAAGGGAGAAAAATTAAAAGGGAGAAGAGGAAAAAATTTTAAAAAGAAGAAAAAAAGATAAGAAGCAAGGCAGAAGGACAAAGGACAATTTCCCAAGCCCCAGGAATCTGTTGAAAGAAAGAGGGAAGGAGGGCCAGGGATTTAGCTCGGTGGTTTCACTGCCTGCTAAAAAGGAGGGAAGAAAAGACGAGAAAAAGAAAACAAAAAACCATAACAAACCAAAAAAACTAAAAACACACTCACCAAAACCAAAACAACAAAACCAAAAACAAGAAGAAATTTCTCTGTGATTTTGAACCTGTGGTTTTCTTCCTGGATCTGCAATTTTGGGGCAGTATCCAATTCAAGATGTGTCCCTGTTCACACTGGTAGATAAAGAAGGCAGTCATAGCACAAATCCATGCTGGATACAGTCACTAGCAGGCAATAGTTAGGGCGAGGGTGCCGATTCTTTGACTTTCAAATCCACAGTGATTGAGGCTGACTCTGGCTTCTGCCTGTGGGGTGGGGCCTGAGTCCTTTGGTTTAAACCCCTCTTGTAGTCTCTTGCCAGCCTGAGCACAGCTCCCTGACCACAGCTGTCTCCCGTGGCTGTCCCTCACTCAGTGACTGTGGGATTGTAATACTTTGAGCCCTGAAATGAAGCCAGCCCATGGGTGCTCTGAATCCCAGGTTCAATTGACCCCTCCCTCAATGGAGTCTGATCACTCTCTCCAGGGGATATGTCAGGTGCTTGGACTACAGTTAACTCACCAGCTATTGGCAGCAGACCTTGTCATTTCCACTGCTGTGTTTCCCTGGAGGCCTCTGAAATCCTCTGCTTTCACTTTGTCTCTGTAGATTTGGTCTTTTTTCCTTCATGAAGCTGGGAGACGGGGAGAAAGTGTAGATTGCCCCTTTCTTTTTCTGTGTTGTGTTCTGCCTTTCCAATTTCTCTATAGGCTCCAATTTTCCTGTCAGATCCTTCATGGGCCCTGGGGATCCACTTCCTTCCTTCTTTTCTTCCCCAAGTTGTTATTTCCCAGCGTCTGTATTCTGGATCTTAGAAAGGCTGAGTTGTTGCTTAGCACTCAGCCATTTTCCTGGAAGTCCCCTATCTATGAAGTTTCTGACACAGATCTTTTACAAGTCTTCAACTCTGGTTGGAAATGGTATATTTTGCCTTATATATATATTTTTTTTCTTTTTCTTTCTTTTTTTTCAGTACTGGGGATCGAATTCAGGACCTTGCTCTTGTAAGGCAGGTGCAGTGCCACTGAGCTAAGTCCCCAGCCCTCCTTATATATATTTTTTGACTTTGCTTTATATATTTTGAAGTTATAAGGAAAAATGATTTACGATATCTTTTCTCAGATTTTGTTTTGTTTTGGTTTTTGAGTCAGGGTCTCCCTTTGTAGTTCAAGCGGGTCCTGAAATCACTATGTAGCCCAGGCTGACCTTGAACTCTCAGTGATCCTCCTGCCTTCAGCCTCCCAAGAGTGCTGGGATTAGAGGTATATGCCACCATGCCCAGCTCTTTTCTCAGTAGATTTTAAATAGTGGTTATGCAATAGTTCCTTTTGTTATATTTAATTTTTTGTGCTTTCAATTTTTTTTTTTCTGGCATTAATTCATTGCTCTAATTGCTTTCATTTTGGATAATATTTTATTTTTAAATCCCTTTGTGATGGTTAAACTTGATTGTGTCATCATGATGGGCTTGGGAGCCATCCAGGAGATTGGGTGTTTCTGACTGGGTAATGGATTTGTGATCTTGGGTACTGTATATGGTCCCTAGTTCCTTCCTCTTTGACACTGTTCCCCTGCTGTGCTTCCCAGTTGCTGTGGACTATACATCTTTGCTCCACCATTCCCTTCTGCTGTGGTATTCCTGCCTAAGAGACTGCAAGCCATAGACTGAATTCCCTGAAACTGTGAGCCAAGTTAAACCTCTCCTTTTTAAGCTATGGGTGTTGAGCATTGTGCCCCAGCAACAGGAAAGTTGACGAATGTACCATTTTATAGGACTTCAGTTTGAGGTGGTCATGATGGTACACACCTGCAATTTCAGCTCCTAGGGAGGCTGAGGCAGGAGGATCACAAGTTTGAGGCCAGCTTGGGTGACTTAGTGAGACCCTAACTCAAAGTAAAATATTTTTTTTGGTACTGGGGATCAAACTTGGGTCCTTGCACTTCTAAGGCAGGTGCCGGAACCACTGAGCTAAATCCCAGGCTAAGTAAAATTTTAAAATGGGCTTGGGATGTGGCTCAGTGGTAGAGTGCTTGCCAAGTATGTATGAGGCCCTGGGTTCAATCCCTATGACTGCAAAAACAAAACTTTTGAAATAATTTCAGGTTTACAGATAGTTAAAAATAGTACAAAGAATTCCTATATGCCCCTTACCAGTTCCTCAAATATTAGCATTTTATAATCATTTTATTGTTCTCTCTCTCTCTCTCTGTCTGTCTGTTGCTCTCTCTCTGTATGCATGTGGCTATACACACATTTTTTCCCTGAAAATTTGAAAAGTAGATTGCAGATATTCTTTACTTTTTTTTTAGACACAGTATTGCTGTGTAGTTCAGCCTTGACTTGAACTTACTATGTAGCCCAGGATGGTCTCAAACTCACAGTGATCTTCCTGCCTCAGTCTCCAGAGTGCTGGGATTACAGGCGTGTGCCACCACACCTGGCAACTCTTTACTTTTTAAAAAAACTTTTGTTTGTTTATTTTGAAACAAGGTCTGACTTCTAACTCTCTAGCCTCCTGCCTCAGCCTCCAGAATGCTGAGATTACAGTTGTGGGCCACTATGTTCAGCCACTTTTATTGCATGTAATTCTGTTTCTATTGCTTAAAAACAAGGACATAAAATCAGGAAATTAGTATTGATAGAAAACATTTATTCTACAAAATTTTTAAAAAGGTGTTTCTGCTAAGATTACATGTTGCATTTAGTTGTCATGTCCATTTTTTTCTTGAAACATTTTGCCTGATTGTGTTTTAAGTGCATCTCTTGTATGTAGAATATAGCCAGATGGGATTTTTTAAACTCAAACTAATTTTCTTTTTAGTTTTATTTATAGAATTTAAGCCATTCATATTGTTAGTATTGCTAATTGGACTTTCCCTTGTCATAGCATATGCATTTTTTGTTACGGTTTAACAAAACCTCAACACCTATTGGTGGGGCTTTTGGAGGCACTATACTGATCACTGGATTGTTAGGAGATGGGGCCTGGCTGGAAGAGGTGGGTTACTGAGACAGCATTGACTAAGACAGTTTGGGTATCAGAGAAGTGGGGCTGTTGCTGTTGTGATTCTACCCGACTGTGTGGGTTCAGAAACCTTTGAAACTGGTTCACCGAAAGAGTTTGGAAAGGTCTATAGATGGCCAACTGGAAAAACAGCCCTAGAATGCTGTGAACTGAGCCTAATGGGAGATTCTGATCAGAGCTCAGAAGAGATGTGATGAGGACCAGGCTCAGGAGGTTTCAGTTGGTAACAAGGACTCCGCTGGGTGTTGGACTCCCAGGCCATGTATGCTGTGCTCTGGTAGAAAGTTTGTCTATATTTTGCTCATGCGCAGAGACTTTGCAGAAGACTGAGATTAAGGGGGCAGACTAATTAGTCTGGCAGAAGAAAGTTCAAGGCAGCCCAATATTCAGGCTGTGACATCAGTACTCTTGGGAGCTTTTATTCAGCTGAATGATTTTTAAAAATCTATTTTGAATTTCACCAGAAAGGAAGCTCCTGAAAAGTCAAGGCTCCTGTGAAGGGCCCAGCTACTGCTGGAGCTGGCAGCAGATCTTGGTGTTATCTACATTATCTATGTGGTGGTAGTTTTGCAGGCATGATGAATGCAAGAATTGTGGAGTTGGAAAGGCTTCTATCTAGATTGCTAAAGAAGGCTTGGGAGGCCAGACAGTGTGTCCCTAAGTGGGCAGTACATGAAGCTGTGAGAGTAAGGCTGAAAGTGCAGTGGAGACTCCAGGAAATCGGAGAAGGCAGGAATGTGAAACGTCTGAGCAAAGTTGTAGATGAGCAAAGCCAGCTCAAGAGGGAAGACATGAGGGCCAGAACCACTGGCAGTGCCATAGGGGAGAGCAGGGCTGCCCAAGGTCTTTGGAGTCTGCATCTTGCCATAACCAGACCCAAGTGCTCGACATGTTGCCATGCTATCCTGCCTTGGAACCAGCAACTGTGGACAAAATGTAAATCTGAGCCAAAATAAATCTTCTTTCTCTGAATCATGGGTGTTGGGTATTTTGTTCCAGTGACTAAGACATTTTCTATTTAAAACTTTTATCTTTACTTTTCTTTTTTCTTTCCTGCCTCTTATGGGGTTGATGTATTTTTTTAAAAAAAGATAAATATACCATGAAACTATATTAGTATCTTCACTTTAAACTCAGGATATGGAGTTTTTAATTAATCTCATGTATTTTTCTTCATGCCAAAAATCCCAATTTCCATTAGCACCACACCAATACAATAATTCATTGGCTTTATCCTAGACATACATACAGTAATCTCAATGTACTAATACCAAAACTTCCACCAACAAAGTGATTACTGAGAATAATTTAAGATTTTTATTTTTTTCAGTACTGTTTTCTTCAGAGTATATTATACTAATGATGTACAGTATTATTATTATTATTATTATTATTATTATTACCAGGGATTGAACTCAGGACCTTGGCACTTGCCAGGCAGGCAAGGTGCCACTGAGCCACATCCCTGGCCCCAAAGTATTATGTTTTAAAACACTCAAAAATATTCTTTTCTGCCAGGCATGTTGGCATGTGCCTGTGATCCCAGCACTCTGGGAGACGGAGACTGAGGCAGGAGGATTGACTATTTGACTCCAGCCTAGGCAACTTGGTTATTTAGAGAGCCTCTCTCTCTCTCTCCCTCTCCCTCTCCCTCTCCCTCTCCCTC
>NW_004624809.1:7609696-7637457 GCF_000247695.1 Heterocephalus glaber
AGTGTGAAGGATTTCAGTTTTTGACCATTTAGTATGATATTGGCTGTTGGTTTTTCATAGATGGTTTTTATCAGATTGAGGCAGAGGCCATCTATTCAAATTTTTATAGGGTTTTTATCATAAATGTGTGTTGGATTTTGTCAAATGCTTTTTCTGCATCTATTGGGATGATCATATGGTTTTTGTCCTTCACTCTATTTGGATCTAGCAATTATGATCTTCAGCTGCATGGAAATAGTTGTCTGGAGGTGGTTATGCTATCCCCTTTCAGAAGGCCCTCTTTTCGAACTCACCTTGGGTTCACACCATATCCTGCTGTCTAACACCCTGCTGCCTTCACAGATGGTGTCTGCCCTGGTTTTGTAGGTATCTGCATTTGCAATCCCTGGGTGGGGTAGCTGTGGGAAATCTCTCAAAGAGGGACTCGTCTGACTTCTGAGATTAAGGGGACGGTTTTAGTGTATGGTTAAGGAAGTCTTGCCAGTTAGGATTGCTCAGATGCAGAATTGGCTGCTTTTTGATTCTGTGAAATTTCATAAAGACAGCCTACATCCTTCCCCTCCTGCTCTTCTCTTCTGCCCTTTTGCCTCTTCTCTTCCCTTCTCTTCTGTTATGGACTGAATTGTATTCCTTTCTACAATGAGATTATATTTGGAGACATGGCTTTTTGAAGGTAATTAAGGTCAAATGGCTGCCAGATATTTTGATGCATACCTATCAGTATGCTGAGACAGGAAGCCAGCTTCAAGCCAAGCCCTGGCAAACTAGTGAGACCTTTCTCAAAACAACAACAACAAAAATAAACAAAAACAAAAAGGGCTGGGGATGCAGCTCAGTGGTAGAGGCCCCTGGTTCAATTCCCAGGGAGGGAAAATTAGGATCATAAAGGTGGGGTACAAATCCAGTAAGATTGTTGTCTTTCTAAGAAGAGGAAGAGATTACTCCTACCTCTCTTACTATGTGAGGGCACAGTAAGAAAGCAGATGTCTGCAAACCAGGAAGACAGTGCTCACCAGGAGCTGACCACGTTGGTACCTTGATCCTGGACTTCTGGCCACCAGAATTGTGAGAAAATAGTTCCTATTGTTTAAGACACCTAGTATGCAGTGTTTTGTTATGGTAGCCTATGGAAACCATGATTCCTTCTCTTTCTGTTGCTCTTCCTTCTCCTTTCTCTCCCTCCTATTTTTCCTTTCCTCTCTCCCTCCCTTCTCTGTGTCCTTTCTTCCTTTTCTCCTCCTCTTCTTCCCTCAAAACAGTCATGTTTATAGGAAATAGATTACTTGATTGTCTTATATAATTCTTAGAATGTTGGTTCACCTTTCTTTACATGGCTCTTTTTGTGTGTTTACCAGGATTTACTCAGTCCTGAACTGGAACAAAGCATAAAATTCTCATCTGAGGCTGCACTAAAATAATCAACTATAAAAAAATATGGATACTCAGTTCCCCCCTCCCCCCCATCCTGGGAAATTCTGATTCACCAGGTCTCTAGAATGAAGCTAGGCACCTGTAGATTTAACAAGACTGAAAAAAGAGTTGGCATCTTTTCAGAACCACTGCCCCAGGGATAATATTTAGGTCTGTACCGCACCCAATAACTGACTTCTTCATTTAATCAGCAGTCACTGGGTATGTCTATATGCAGACCTCAAAGAAAGCAAAACAAAATGCCATACAGGAAAACACTCTTGTCTCTTGTAGAAACAATAGTGTTGATGAAATGACTAGAAGACAAAAGATGCTCTGAGGAAGTGAGACCACTCTGGAATTGGGTTTGTTCAGGGAGGCTTCTGAAGGAGAGCATTTCCAAATGATGCTTGTATGAAGTTTTTGGATGAAAGCAGGAGAGGATATCTGTAGCAGGGGAATAACATAAGGAAAGCATAGATGTGGGCAGAATATAAGTTATTCAGGAGACCTTAGGTAGAGTTGTCTGCCTCAAACAGGGAGGAGTGTTCACTGAGAAATGGGATAGTCAAGGAAAGCTCCATGTAGAAGAATGCCTGATACCAGGCAAGAAGTTCACACTTGGAGTAAGAAAGACCTGAACTTGAATCTTGCCTCTATTACTTGATACTGTGGCTTTAGATATCCTTTACCTCAGCTTGTTTTCTTTTGTCAAATGGGATAAATACCTCTATCCATAAATAATGCTGGAGATTAAATGAGACAGTGGTGCTTGCCATAGAGTAATACTCAGTAAATGGAGTGATGGCTCCGTGGATCCAGTGTGTTAAAAATAATCACCAAGGGTTCTTGGAGCAGGGAGGACAATACCCATCCACCAGCTGCTGGATGCTGTAGTGTACATCTGTAATCACAGATATCAGAAGGCTGAGGCAGGAGGATTACAAGTTCAAGCCCAGCCTAGCAACTAGTGAGACCCTATTTACCTTGGTGAGAGGATAATTCAAACACTGGTTTTTTTGGGGTTTTTTTGGTACCTGGGATAGAACTTGGGACCTTGCACTTTCGAGACAGGTGGCAGAATCACTGAGCTAGATCCCTGACCCAGTGAGAGGATAATTCAAAGTGGAGTTGTGGCATTGGAAGGGTAGTAAGATAATCCATGCCTCCCACTTCTGTTGGGTGTTGTTCTAACAAAGCTGGTGCCTCTTACAGTTGCACGGTATCTGCTGCACTCAGAAAACAAATACTCCTGCATTGGTTGTTTAAAATCTCCAAGGACAAGTGAGTCATGAGTTGGAGGCACATAAAAATAGACTCAATTTTTTGATCATTGTGATACCTATCACTTTATATGCATTCCACATGATTATGAAAACATTTCAGATTAACTAAAATATGTAGTTATTTTTCTAAGATTTGTTTTTATTACTGAGCAAATTAAAAACATTTATAATATGTAAGGTATAAAGAATGCAAAGGGTAAAGAATGACAGTAAAACAAATACTCCCCCCTACTTTTTAAGAACTAGAACACTCCCTGTATCCTGTTTTTTAATATCAGAAAACATTAACAGGATCATGAGTTTATTGTCTGTATTTTAGAATACCCTAGAATGTTCCATCCCAATTCTACTTTTTTTTTCAGGGGAACCTGTATTCTGAATTTTATGTTTTTCTTTTTGAGACAGGTCTCACTATGTGGCCTAAGCTGGCCTTCAATTCTTTTTTTTTGTACCACGGATCGAACTCAGGACCTTGCACTTGTGAGGCAGGTGGCAGCACCACTGAGCTAAATCCCCGGCCCTGGCCTTGAATTCTTAATCCTCCTGCTTTAGCCTCCCAAGTGCTGGTATTATAAGTGTGTGCTACCATGGCTGGGTAAATTTTATTTTTTGGGCAGGTGGTTTGAGGTAGGGTCTCTCTTTGTAGTTCAGGCTGGCCCTGAACTGACTATGTAGCTCAGGCTGGCCTTGAGCCTCAGCCTTCCTAATGTTGGGATTACAGGCGTGCGCCACCACACCTGGCTCTGGGTGAATTTTATATTTAATATTTCCTAGTTTTCCTTTAAATTTTTACCAGTCTGTATGCATTCTAAGGTAATATACTACTTAATGTAATATATTGCATGTTTTTGAATTTTGGATAAATGGAATAATACAGTATGTATCTGTTCCTTGCTTCTTCCCCTCAACATTTTATTCCTGAGATTCATCCATGTTTATATATATATATACACACACACACATAATTTATTTGTTTTGCTGTATAACATTTCATTGCAGGAAAAGGCCAAATCATATACATCCACATGTGAAAACATTCATGAAAACATTTTATGTTTTTTTCTGTACTTTACTTTTATAAGTGTTGCTATGAACATCACTGTACAAGTCTTGCTGCACATATTCTATAATCTTTTGAGGGCATTTGCTTGTGTATCAGTTAAAACTATGTTGAGCTGTATTTTTTCTTTATTACTCCCTGCCCCCAGCAGCTGTGGCTTTTAACACACATACAGAGCTTAAGAGCTGAGATGCTATGGTTTGACTATGGTTTGTCTCCTCCAAAAGTCTTGCTGAGGCTTGGTCCATACCGTGCCAATGTTGGGAGGTAGGACCAGTAGAAAATATTTGAATCATTGGGCAGAGGCTCCCAAATGCCTTTCTTGACTGCGTTCGTGCTGTTGTGGGTGTGGATTGGTTAATGGTTAATACATATGAGAGCAAGAGGTTATACAGCACGGCTCTCTCTTGTGTTTGGCCCTTTTTTTTTCTTTCATGTGCTTACTGGTATTCCCTTTCCATTTTCTCCCAAGAGTGGAAACAACATGCGACCCCCCACAGAAGCTGAGCAGATGCTGGTGGACTTCTAAGCCTCCAGAACCAGGAGCCAAAAATAAACCTATTTTCTTTTGGAATCACTCAGTCTCAAGTACACTGTTATAGCAACAGAAAATGGACTAAGACAGGTAGGAAAGTCTTCACTGTGTTATCTCCTGGACTTTGAATACACAAGGCAAATTCAGTCTGAACTTTAGTAGTGATCAGACTTCTTTGGGGCATATTAGTGATTTCTTCAGAGACCGGTCACTGGGGACTTTGTCCCTGCAGATACCTTGGCAGGCACCACCTTCTCTGACTGGTCACTTTTGAGGACAACACCTGGGAATGTGTGCAACTGTAGCATCTTTTTGCTGAGGTCATCACGCTATTCCAAGGTGCCCTCTTTAGCAGAATCTGAGACTGTCTCACACCTGCACTCCCACTGCACTTCCTCTGACTTCCTTTGTCCCAATAATGGGAACATCATCAGATGCTTGACAGAAAGTAGAAGATGGGGGATTTTGAAAATTTTAAAGACCATTTGAATTAACTCCAGTTATTAGTTTTAGTTATTTCATACATTGTTTTTGGGAAAAATATGCAGTAAAAATGAAGACGCACATACCCTTGACCTAACAATATTACGTAGAGCACTTTGTGCTATAGATATGTCCAAACATGTATATTCATACAAATACTAGTCATGAGACATTGCTTGCATTTCAAAAATTGGGAACAACTTTAATATCTATTAACAGAGAATGCACCCATACAAGGTTATTATACAATTACTAAAAATGAATAAAGTATGTTTGATAAGGAATAAGTTCCAAAATACACTGTTGAGTGAAAAAAATAATTTGGAGAATAATGTGTATAGCATACTACTATTTAATTCACTTTTTTCCCATGGTGGTTCTCGGAATGGAAACCCAGGGAGGGCCTCATGTGTGTTAAGCAAGCAGTCTGTTGCTGAGTTCTATCCAACTACCTGCATACTATCATTTAAATGTAGTGGAATTTTTAAATTGCATCTATATACATATACTTTTAAGTACATAAAATATTTATGTAGAGATGTACAGTAATCTTATAATACTGATAAAACTGATAACAGTGCTGTTGAAGAGGAGAATCAGAGGTAGTCAGGGAAGACAACCTGCTCTTTCCTGTGTAAAATATTTTTCAGTTTTTTTACTATGTGTATTACTTTATATACATTCATTTTAAATACGGTTTCAAACTAGTTTGAAATATGAAATATGCATTAGTTTGAGAGATAATTTTTTTTCTTTTTTTGGTACCAGGGATCAAACTCAGGACCTTGGCACTTGTGAGGTAGGCACTGTGCCACTGAGCTAAATCACTGGCCCTTGAGAGATTTTTTTTTTTTGGTGCTGGAAATCGAGCTCAGGACCTTGCACTTGTGAGGCAGGTGCTGGAAACACTGAGCTAAATCCCTGGCCTGAGAGAGAGAATTTTTTTAATCAAAAGAAAGTAACTTGTATTTGAATATTAGACTTATAATTAATAATTGGTCTCTTAGCTGAACACTCCAACTCTTCACAATGTCTGGGAGAATAGTATTTACAATGTAATACATAGATACATATGAAAAAGGGAGATGACTATACTGTGAGTTTGGAATGTCAGTAGGAGACGGTGGTGAAATGTCTAAGGATTTGAAAATGTGGGCTACAGCACTAGTCAGGCATGAAGATAAGTAGAAAAGTTTGAGTAAATTACCCAAGGGAGAGAGTATAAGAAGAGAAATAGGTATGGACATAAATACTTACATTTTGGGTCAGATGGAGAAAATGGAATCAGAAAATAACAGTGAACAGCTTTATACAAATCACAGAAGATAATATGAAGAAATAAGAATTGTTAGTGGTGGCTTACTATGGAGTGACTGACAAGGACAAAGGGAAAAACATTTGTTGGGTTTGATCCCTCAGTTCTCAAGAGAGCATTTTCCACACATGATTAGGTGCTAAGAAGGTGAAGACCATGAGAAAAAAGCATATTAATGAAGGGTAAGTGGGGGGGACAGGACATAATTCAAGGGTTAGACTGGTGAGTGGAGGAGTGTGTGTGTGTGTGTGTGTGTGTGTGTGTGTGTGTGTGTGTGTAAGACAGCATGTCATACTGTACATTGGCAGGAAGAAGTCACAAAAGAAAGAATGAAGTACAATAATATAGGCAGGTTGGGAAATTGTTGGTGAAGAAGTGGGTGCCTTGAAATACAGAAGGGTCACCTCTTTTTTGTGACAGTAGTTTGAAAGAACAGAGGATGAGGGAGAGACAGGAAGTGTTGTTAATGTAGAATCTCTCATTTTGAATAAAGGAATAAGTGAGATCATCTGCAGAGAATAAGGAGATTGGAATAGAAAGGGACTTTACATTTAAACAGTCGTGTTATGAATTTTTATAATTAGAAAAGAAATGGAAAGGGATTTTTCTTAATTTAACAAGGCAGGTGGCTTGCAACATGACATAATACAAAGAACATTGACTTTGGAGCCAGAAAGACCTGAGTTTGGGTCTGGAGAAGTTACCAAACTGATCTTTCTCAGTTTCTTCATAGTAAAATGGGGACAATAATGCCTACTTTGTCAACCATTGTGCGCCTTCAATGTTAGGACATGTTAATTTTGTCTGAAAAAAATTTATTGATCTCCTTTTTTGTCCTGGACATTCTACCCCAAAGAGTTTAGGCCTAAGAGGGAAGGTACTTTCCCCTCATTTTCTAACGGAACAAAGAATCAACTGCGCAATTGTGAAAGGACTTGCTATGAGGACTTTCCTGTTTGTGTCCTGTAAAATTCAAGATCAGATTCCATCTATAGGTTTTATTCGGTAGCCTGGATTTTGTCACTGATGTAGGGAGCCACTTTTCCATTGTTGGGAGCTGCTATTCTGACCCCTTGTCCTTTGGCCAGTGGGCTTGGCAGTCATTTGCAGCCTTGGACTGCTGACACCTTCCATGGTGACCCAGCCTGTCTCGTTCTCTATTTATGGAATAAGTTTGATATTTATTTATTTATTCCTTTATCTGTCTGTCTGTTTTTTTCATTGTTGTTATTGTTGGTAGCAGCTAAATGTAGAGCTGTTTAGTTTTCAAATAGCTTCCCAGAGGGAAATGGTTCCAAACTGAGAATCTGAGAATAATTGACCACAATCATGAATAATAATGAAATTCATCCATCTATAACCTCCATTACTTTTAAGGAGAATAAGTAAAGTTATGCATCTTTAATTAGGGAGATTAGAATTAATTAGAACGATTGGACTTGGAGCTTGAATCTAGAGAAATATTAAATTAAATTCTAACAGAAGTGCTTTTGCAGAAAGATTATAAATTAAAGCTTTAATTTGTGTACTGTAGTTGCTTAAGTGATTGTAACATCATTTAAACATTTAATGACAGATTGTTCCAATGTCATTGGTTATTTGTGATGAAGATCAGCACATTCAGATCAGAATTGGGTTAATTGGAGCTTGTCACCAAGGAAGGGACAAAATATTCTGATCAATACAGGTATTCCTCAGAGGTACTGCAGGGTCCTTTCCATAACACCACAACTAAGTGAATATTGAAATAAAGCAAGTCACATAAAATTTTTGGTTCCCTAGTAGGTAGAAAAGTTACATTTACAGTACATTGTAGTCTAAGAGTACAATAAAATTATGTCTAAAGCAATACATATATCTTAGTTAAAAAATAATCACTGGGCATGGTGGTACATGTACTCTCAGCACTTTGTAGGCTGAGGAAGGAAGATCGTGAGTTTGAGGCCAGCCTGGGCTTCATAGTGAATTCAAGACCAGCCTGCACTACATAGCAAGACCCTGTCCCCCCAGCCCTTTTATTCTGAGACAAGGTCTCTCTAAGTTGCTCAGACTGGCCTCGAACTTGTGATCCTCCTGCCTCAGCCTCTGGAGTAGCTGGGATTACATGTGTGGAAAATGTATTTCTTAAATAATAAGAGTTGAAAGTGAAAATTACTCCTTAACCCATGGGCTGCAGAATGGATATTGTGTTATTAGTTATGAAAACAACATTAATGTCATTGTACATCTCCATCAGGGCTCTTGGGTAACTAGGTGCACTGTCAATGAGTAGCAGTATTTTGAAAGGCACCCCCCGCAAACATTAGGTCTCAACAGTAGGCGTCAAACATTCAGTAAACCATGTTTTGAACAGATATGCTGCCATCCAGGCTGTGTTGTTCCGCAGCCCTCTTGGAGACCTAGGACTTTGGGAATGGTAAATGAGCACTGGCTTCCACTTCAAGTCTAGCTGCATTTACTTCTAACATGAGTCAACCTGTCCTTTGAAGCTCTGCAGCCAGGCAGCGACTTCTCTGCAGCTATGAAAGTCCTCGAAGCCATCTTCCAAGAAGGTTTCACCCACATTGCAGATCTGTCAAAAGAGTAGCCTTCTATATCAGCGATCTTACTTAGCCCAGGGGAACTCACTACAGCTTCTCATCAGCACTGTGGCTTTACCTTATCCTTTAGTAAAGACTCTATCTCTTTCAATGATAATTTGCTGGGTGTTTGGAATAACTCTCACACAAACTTAATGATTATGAAGAACTTCTTTGCAAAGCAGAGGTCTAACTCTTACAGCAACTTTTACTGGTATTTCCTTCATGGCAGCTTAGATTTTACTAAATAGATTATCTATTTGATGTTTGGTATCAAGTGTGGGAAACATCCACTTTACATAAGAGCTGAACACCTGTATATCAAAATAAAAGGCCAATTTTAATTACTGACTTCACTTATCCTAATAAAACTACACATCTATCAGACCAGGTTCTTTCCCAGGATAATACAGTTACAAAGAATAAATATGTCTTATAAAGTATATCATCAATTTACTGATGAAATCGTATAATGTCTGGATTTGCTTTAAAATAATCAAGGGACTGGGGCCTTCATTCAGTTGGTAAACTGTGAAGCTCAGTGATAAGTATAGGAGATTCCATTATACCTTAATTTTTATAGTTTCACAATTTATTAATCTAAATATTGAATAACTGAAGAATTAGAAAATTCAGGCAAGGAAATAATTGAGGAATTACGTATGTTAAAAGCAAACATTTCTAGGGCCAGGTTTTAGCTCTGTGGTTCTGCTGCCTGCCTTGCAAGCACAAGGTCTCAAGTTCTATTCCCGGTACCAAAAAAAAAAAAAAAAAAAGTAAACATTTCTACTAGATTTTATAGATATTTATTAAAAAATAGTATCTTCTCTTTGCCACAGATATTGGAAATAAATCCCTAAAAACAGTTTTAGGAATTTCTATATGTCAATATAAATTTACAACTAAATTTTATATTATAAATAATCAAAACTAAAATAAAAACTGCTTTTTTCACTCCTAAATATTATGTTGTACTGCTTTCTGAAGATTTCTCAAAGTAATACATTAAAATTTAAACTGGCAACTACACTTACTGTGAACACCCTGAAAATTTTATGAAGAAAACGATTCTACTTACAATAGCATCAAAAAGAATACTTAGAAATGAATTTAACAAAAGATGTATAAAAACTCATCCTCTAGAAACTATAAAATATCAGTAAAAGAAAGTAAAAGATCTAAATAAAAAAATCCTAAATTCATTGATTAAAGTGCTTAATGTGGTTAAGATACCAATATTCCCCAAACTGACCTACAGAATCAATGCAACTCCTACCAAAATGTCAGTTTTGACAAGCTAATCTTAAAGTCCCTATAGAAATCTGAAGGACATAGACTAGCCAAAACAATACTGGAAAACAAACAAAGAAACAACAACAACAACAAAAACCCACAACAAAGTAGGACTTGCAATTCCCTAGTTTCAAAAAAAATCAAGAGTAATCAAGACAGTGTGGGACTAGTATAAGGACAGATAAATAATCAACAGAATAGTAATGAAAATCCAGCTGGGCATGGTAGCACATGCCTGTAATCCCAGCACTCTGGGAGGCTGAGACAGGTATTGCAAATTCAAGCCCAGCTTGGGCAATTTAGTGACTTAGCAAGACCCTATCTCAAAATAAAAACTAACAATAAGGCTGGGAATATAACTCAGGGAAGGTGAAGACTTCTGGTTCAATCCCAGTTCCAGAAAAAAAAAAAATCTGAAAGCTTATGTTTCTAGCCAACATATATTCAGAAAGGGTGCTAGGTATTCAGAACATAATGGGACAATGGGCATCTTCATGTACAAGGCATGGTTGAAAAATACAGTGAATATTTATATAAAAATTTTAAAGAAAATTTTACTACAATAAAAGACACATTGCCATTAACATTGCTAAAAATACTCCCCGTCACTTTGAACACACTATCTCATCGTTCTTGCCATTTTTTGAAGCAGCTCTGGAAGTCCTCTTCTGTGAGTGTCTTTAGTTACCTTTCCTGGCTGCCTTGATGTGGTGATTCAATTTAAAACAACCTTTCATGGTTGTTAGGGTTTGGTCCTAGATGTCCCTCAAAGCCTCATGTCATAGGGCCTTTTCAGGGGTGGTTGAATCTGGAGTGTGAGATACTAGGGTGAAGGGTGTGTGACTACTAAACCACTACACTGACTGGCTTGGTGCCATCTTAATCCCGGTAGTCTGGACAAGATAAAAGGGCAGAAAGACACTGTTAAGGGTCCTTTGTTGCTTTTTGGTACCACGTGAGTACCATGAACTGCTTCTCCTCTCCACGCCCCTCTGCCATGTGCCCCTCTGCCTTGGAGCCAGCTGGCCATGAACTGAAATCTCTACAAACTGTGAGCTAAACAAACCCTTTCCCTTTTAACTTTGAGTGTCCCATATTTTGTCTCAGCAACAAGAGAAAAGTAACTAAGACAACAGTCATTCTTATTTTGGACAAGAGCCAGAAAATGCAAAGTGCCAGATATGTTGAATAAGGTAGATGAGGATGCACTGTAATGTTTTTATGAGCCTGCTTTCCATTGGATGGCATCTACTAGCAGCATTCACAATATTTTTGATCAAACCCCATAAAGACACACAAAAAAGAGAACATTCAGAACTGATTTAGAAAGTAGCAAAAATGATGGGATGTGTCTCTGAGGTAAGGGGAAGTATTTTGAAGATTACTGGTAATGTGTCATTTACTTAAATAGTTTTAACTTGAACAACACTATATATTTTGATCACCCCTTTTACAAAAGTGAAGTGGGACCTCTACTTCACATGATGTACAAAAGGTCACCCAAAACTGAGCATATCATCATGTTGAGCAAAATAAGCCAGACTCAGAAAGTCAAATATTGCATGTCATCTCTCATATGTGGATTCTTTTAAAAAATTAAAATAATAAAAAGAGAGTGATGACAGGAAAATAAAAGGGAGACTATTAGAGAAGAGGAAGGGGATGAGGGGAGGGGAAAGGGAAAAGGAAGGAAGATAATAGGGGAAATGAAAATAAAGTATATTATATGAATGTACAAATGTACAAAAAGAAACTCAACATTCAGTATAACTAATGTACACTAATAGAAAAGAAGAGAAAAAAAGGAAAAGAGATCATAGACCTAAATATAAGAGCTGAAACTATAAAACTCTTAAAACACAGGACCCTTAAGACTCTATGACCTTGTATTTACAATGGTTTCTTGGATATGACACCAAAAATAAAAGCAACACAGGAATAAAGTAAGACCAACTACACTTCAACAGCATTTATTTAAAACTTTGTTCCCCAAACAATATCCTCAAGAAAGAGAAAAGGCAACTCAGTGAATGGAAGAAAATATTTGCAAGCCTTGTATCTAATAAGGGACTTGTATCATAATATATAAAAAATGACTACAACTCAATAATTTTTAAAAGCAATTTAGAGCCAGGCATGTTGTGTACACTTGTATCCCGAAGCTGAGGCAGAAGGATCAACACAAGTTCAAGACCAGCCTGGGACAAATAGTGACTTCAAAGCCAGCCTGAACAACATAGAAAGACCCTGTCTCAAAAAATTAAAAATAAATAAAGAAAAAGATGTGAAAACATAGTTCTTCAAAGAAGATACACAAATGGCCAAGGTGCCATAGTTGTTGTGATCAGTTGTTCTTCCTTGTATGCCAATACCTAGTTTGTCTGGTGGTCATAATAATACTATAGTCGAGTACCAAAGAACTGGGTACTAAGCCAAATAGGCTGCAGCCTTTCATCTCTAATAAATTGAAGATGCAGAATCCTGGGACAGATTTAAAAGCCAAAAGCCAGCTATGCTTAGAAGACATCTTTAAAAAGTAGTCATTTTGGGCTGGGGATTTAGCTCAGTGGTTCTGTCGCCCTCCGTGCAAGCGCAAGGTCCCGAGTTCGATCCCTGGTACCAAAAACAAAACAAAACAAAAACAAAAAACAAAAAAAAACAAATAAAAAGTAGTCATTTCCTAAAGAAGTCTCAATACTAGCAATAAAGCTACCTACCATAAACAATTTATAAGCCTCAATGCAGAAAACAAGCAAACAAAGGAAATGAGAAAACATGGAAACAAGATGAAACCCATAATTCCCAACTCACCCAAGGCAAATCAAGGGAGCATTGGGGTGGAAGAAATAAAAAACCACCCAGTTGAATGGAAATTCAATTTTTTTTCTTGGTATTGGGGTTTGAACTTGGGACCTTGCCCTTGCAAAGCAGGGTGTGGAACCACTGAGCTAAATCCCCAGCCCTCACCGCCTACTAGCCAGTTGAATGGTAGCAGTGGAAGAAACAAAAGCAATGAATAGGCCTCTTGAAAAAATCAAAACAGAGATGATTAGAGAAGATGATCATAATGAAGCGTAGGGAACAGGGAAAGGGGACGTTACTAGAACCTCTGCAGTAAGTCCTAGTGTCCTGTTAAACACGGCAACACAAGGCGAATTAACTTATTATACAGGAAAGGTAGAAAAAATGAGACTTGGAGAAGCTGAACTTTGGGCCTGATCAGTGCTGCTCTGGGCAGCAAAGACAAAAGCCCTGGAGTTTACCGCACCTTTTATTCAGTACATAGGGAGAAACAAATGTAACAGATAATGGGAGTGGCAGAATTCCTAGATCAATGAGGAATATGCAGATGAAGATTTGGTTCCTCCCAGGGTGTCTCCTGCAAGTGTGGTCTTGCCCTGGAGCATCACAGCATCAGGGATCATTGAGGTCTCAGTTGTTACTGGAGGCCAAGGGAGAATCCTGTCTGGAAATGCCATAGCTGGCCTGTAGGTAGGAGAACTAGGCCTAATCAAATGATTTTTCCCTAAAATTATGTAGCATTGCTCCCGACAATGAAGGAAATGATTAGTGAATTTAGAGTAGATACAGATAAAACAGACAGCTTAGGAAAGACATGGAAACTATGATTGCCCAATATAGAAAAGAACTAAATTTCATAAAACAGACTCAAAGAGAAACCCAGGAGATTAAAAATTCTACTGAAGTACATGCAGCAGAATAAACCAATGTAAAAATAGAATATCAGAGCTAGAAGACAGGATTGTGTTTAGTGATCATCAAAATGAAAGATCTCTTAAAAATAGCAAGGAACCATGAAAAATCAGTTTAATAGCTGCTAGACAATGCAAAGAGGACTAATACAAAATTCATTGGAATCAATGACAAAAGAGAAGATAGCACAAAGGGCATAAAAAACCTATTCACAGAAATAGCAGAAAATTTTCTGAATATAGAAAAAGAATTTGAGATATAGATTAGTGAAGCATATAGAGCTCCAAATAGTCATGATCAGAATAAAACTACACCAAACATATAATAGTCAAGATTCCAGAAATTTAACACAAGAGCAGAATACCAAAAGCTGGTAGAGGCAAAACAAAACAAAAAGCAAATCACTTATAAAGGAAAACCCATCAGAATCACAGCAATCTTCTCAACACAAACCCTTAAATCAAGGAGACTGAAGTATTTGAATCCCTAAAAGAAAACAGCCTCCAACCCAGATTGATGTACACCACAAAATTATCTTTTAAAATTTATAGAGAAATAAGATACTTCCATGATAAAGAGCACCTGAGGAAATTCACAGCCACCAAATCAGTGCTCCAAAATATTCTGAAGGATATTCTAGAAAATGAGAATGATGACAACAATTCCGTGAATCCCAATAGAATGAATCCACCAGGCAAAGCAAGCAATTAAATAGAGGGGAAAGGAAGAAAACCAACAACAGGAAAATAATAGAACAAGGATAAGCCAATACATATCAGTTATAACTATCAATGTGACTGGCCTCAGTTCAACAATAATAGAAACAGATT
Organism: Heterocephalus glaber; assembly: GCF_000247695.1. The sequence continues at coordinate 7,624,202 of NW_004624809.1, forward strand.
GGCAGAATGGATTAAGAAACAAGATCCAGGGCTGGGGATTTAGCTCAGTGGTACCATGCCTGCCTCACAAGCACAAAGTCCTGAGTTTGATCCCCAGTACTGCAAAAAAAGAGAAACAAGATCAACAATATGCTTCAGACAAGAAACACATTTAACTAAAAAAAAAAATTTATAGACTGAAAGTCAAAGTATGGAAGACAATACTCCATGCAACAGGAACCTGGAAAAAAGCAGAGATAGCTATTCTATTTGTAGACAAACTGTATTTCAAGCCAAGACTGATCAAGAGAAACAAAGAAGGTCACTATATACTTGTTAAGGAAATAATCCAAGAAGAAGAGATAATAATCATAAATACCAGCACACAGAACAACATAAAACAAACTAATGGATATGAAAAATCAGATAAGCACTAATACAATTGTAAAGGGAGACCTTGGTACTCCACTGTCACAAATAGATCAACTAGTCAAAAAATCAACTAAGAAACATTAGAGCTGAGCAAAACCTTTGAACAAATGGATTTAGTAGATACCTATGGAATATTCCACCCAACAACAACAGAATAGACGTTCTTCTCACCTGCACATGGGACTTTCTCCAAAATAGACCACATACTAGCTCATAGAACATGCTTAAGTAAATGCAAAGAAATTGACATTATCATATGCATATTATCAGATCATAGTGCAGTGAAATTGGAAATAAATGGCAAAAGAAACCACAAAAACTACATAAACATGTGGAAATTAAATAATATCCTCCTGAACAACCAATGGATCACAGATGAAATTAAAGAAGAAATTAGACATTTTCTTTCTTTCTTTCTTTCTTTTTTTGGTAACAGGGATTGAACTCAGGACCTTGCATTTATGAGGCAGGTGGCAGCACCACTGAGCCAAATCCCCAGCCCTGAAATTAGAAATTTTCTACAATTAAATAATGCCAGTATGACATACTAGATTTTATTGGGCATGGTGAAAGCAGTTCTATAAGGGAACTATAGTGCTGAATTCCCACATCAGAAAAACATACCAAACTCAAATTAAATAATCTAATGTTGAACCTCAAGCTTCTAAAATAAGAAAAGGAAATTAAACCCAAAGCAGGTACAAGGGAGGAAATTTATAAAGATCAGAGCAGAAATTAATGCAGTTGAGACTAAAAAATGATATAAAAAATTAATGAATCAATGATTTGGTTGTTTAAAAGGTGAATAAATAAAATAGACAAACCCTGAGCCAACCTTATAAAAAAAAGAAAGAAAAGAAAAGACTGAATTATGCAATTTGGAATGAAAGGGATGAAATCACAACCATCCCCGGAGAAATCCAGAAGATTGTTAGTACCCACTTTGAGAACCTGTACTCTAATAAGATGCAACAATCAGAAGAAATGGACAGATTCCTTGATACATAAGAATTACTAAGGCTGAATCAAGAAGATATAAAAATTCTAAATAATCCAGTATCAGTCACTGAAATTGAAGAAGTAATAAAAAAATTATCAACAAAGAAATTCCCAGGTCCTGACAGATTCACTGCTGAATTCTACAAAGAATTTAGAGAAGGGCCAGAGATTTAGCTCAATGGTTCTGGTGCCTGCCTCGCAAGCGCAAGGTTCCGAGTTCTATCCCCGGTACCAAAAATAAAAAAATAAAATAAAATAAAATAAAATAAAAAAATTTAGAGAAGATCTAATGCTACTACTCCTCAAACTCTTTAATGAAATTGAAAGGTAAGCAATACTCCCAAAGTCATTCCTGGAAGCAAACATTACCTTGATACCAAAACCAGAGAAGGACCCAACCAAAAAAGAGAACCACAGACCAATCTCCTTAATAAACAGATTCAAACATCCTCAATAAGATACTGGCAAAAGGAATGCAACAAATCATCAAGAGGATTATACACCATGCACAAGTATCATTCGTCTCAGGGATGCTGGAACGGTTCAATATACACAAATCAATAAATGTAATACACCATATTAACAGAGCCAAGGACAAAAAACCACACGATCATCTCAAAAGACACAGAAAAGGGCCGGGGATTTAGCTCAGTGGTTCTGCCACCAGCCTTGCAAATGCAAAGTCCACAGTTCAATCCCTAGTACCAAAACAAACAAACAAACAACAACAACAACAAAAAAGACACAGAAAAAGCATTCATGATTAAAAAAAAACCCTACAGAAACTTGGAATAGAAGGTCTTTATCTCAATCTGATAAAACCCATCTACGACAAAACAAACCGATAGCCCACATCATACTAAATAGTCAAAAACTGAAAGCTTTCACTCCAGAATCAGAAAGAAGACAAGTATGTCCACAATCACCACTCCTATTTAATATAGTTCTAGAGACATTAGCCACAGCAATTAGATAAGAGAAAGAAATAAAAGGAAGATGGATAGGAGAGGAAGAAGTTAAATTATCGCTATTTGAAGATGACATGATACTCTACATAGAAGATCCCCAAAACTCTACCAAAAGACTCCTAGAATTAATAATCAATTTCAGCAGCATAGCAGGATACAAAATCACCACCCCAAAATTTGTGACATTCCTATACACAAATAAACCGCACTGAGAGAGAAATTAGGGAAACAACACCATTCACAATAGCATGAAGAAAAATGAAATACTTAGGAATCATTCTAACAAAAGAAGTGAAAGACTTTACATTGAAAACTACAGTACTTTGAAAAAGGAGATGGAGGAGAATATCAGAAAATGGAAAGCTATCCTCTGCTTTTTTTTTTTTTTTTGGTACTGGGGATCGAACTCTGGTCCTTGCACTTGCACAGCAGGCAGCGAAACCACTGAGTTAAATCCCCAGCCCTAGCCTCTGCTTTTGAATAGGCAAAACCAATATAGTGAAAATGGCCATACTTGCAAAACTGTTACACAGATTTTGCAGTCCCAATCAAAAAGTACTAATAGCATACCTCACAGAATTAGAGAAAACAATCCTAAAATTCACATGGAACCAGAAGTGACCTAGAATAGCAAAAGCAATTCTGGGCAACAAATGCAAAGCATCACAATCTCTGATTTGAAGTTAAACTACAAAGCTACTGTGATTAAAAAACAGCATGGTACTGGCAAACAAACCAAAACAAATCCCCAAAAGAAACAAACAAAAGACCTGCAGGTCAATGGAACGGAATAAAAGATGCAGAAAGAACCAAGCACACTCAGCTACTTTATTTTTGACAAAGGGGCCAAGTACCTTCACTAGATACCTGATTGCTTCTTTAATAAATGGTGCTGGGAAAACTAGCTTTCCCTATGCCAAAAATTGAACCTAGCTCCATGTGCCTCACCATGCATTAAATTAAAATTGACATGGATCAAAGACCTAAGTATTAAAACAGAAACACTTATCTGATGGAAGATACAATAAAGCTCTTGAAGACATAGGTGTAGGCAAACACTTCATGAACAAAACCCAGATCACACAGGAGATTTAACAAACAGTCAACATTGGGGATCATATCAAATTAAAAAGCTTTGGCTCAGCAAAAGAAGCAACCAACACAATGAAAAGACAACCTACAGAATGGGAAAAATTTTTCCAGCTTCTCCTCAGAGAAAGGACTAAGATCTAGAATATATAAAGCACTAAAAAAAGGTCAGACCTCCCAAAATTTAAGACCCAATCTAAAAACAAGCATCTGAAATGAATAGACATTTCTTGTATGTAGTAGTTCAAATAGCAAATATATATATATATGAAAAAATGCTCAAGATCGTTGGTGTTTTGAGAAATGCAAATTAAAACACTGAGATTCCATCATTCCAGAAAGAATGGCATCATCAAAAAATCAACCAATACAAATTCTGGTGAGGCTGTGAGGTAAAAGGACCCCTTTTACCTTTTTTGGAAAAAAAGAAAGAACCAAGATATATTATGTGCGAGTACAAATTCTCAATGTGAATGTGATCAAGATGTATGACAAACATGTACTAATAAAAAGATATAAAAAGAAAAGTATTCAGCAGTAATATATGGTTAATTATTTATCTAAAAATTTGTAAAGATTAATTGTTATAGTAGTAAATATAGAGTGAGTAGGGAATCAGAAGGTGATAAAAGCAAAGTTTGAAAAATTAATGAATGGAAGATAAGGAGAGAAAGCTGAGATAAAGGGTGCTATTGAAGAGTAAAAAGAACTAAAGATAAAAAAGGTAAAAGAGGGCCAGGGATTTAGCTCAGTGGTGCTGCTGCCTGCCTTGCAAGCACAAGGTCCTGAGTTTGATCCCAGGTACAAAAAAAAAAAAAAAAGTAACAGAAATTAACAGACATGAAAAAGAAGAAAGAAAATCAGACAGAAAAATAGGGGGAAAAAGGGAAAGAAAAATAGAAATGAAAAAATTAGGAGGAGAGAGAGAGAGCGTGCATCAATTCCAAAAAAAAATGAAGGAAAAAGAAAATAAAAATATTGAGTCCAAAGAAAAATTCCTCTGTATTTTTTTTTTTTTTGGTACTGGGGATTGAACTCAGGTCTTTGCGCTTGCGCAGCAGGCGGCGAAACCACTGAGGTACATCCCCAGCCCCTCCTCTGTATTTTTGAATGAATGGTTTCTTTCCAGGATGTGAAGGTTTGTAATCCAGCAAGTCACAAGTTTCTCTGCCTTGATTTATGAACTGTGGGTTTGTGAGGTGCCCCCTGCTCCAGAGGTCTCTCTGCAATCTCTCACTCAAAACTGTGGCACCTTTAACATTATAACCGCTGAGCATGGTGGCACATGCCTGTAATCCCAGCATTTGGGAGGCTGAGACAGGAAGATTGCCATGAGTTTGAGGCCAGCCTGAGCTACATAGTGAGACCCTGTCTCAAAAAAACCAAAAACCAAACAAAAACAAAAAATCAACATTATAATCAAACAATTGCCAGGTTCAGATTATAGAACATGCCTAAAGAAGTGGCCTTCTTTAGACAGAGTGTGAGATGGGATACAAGCCATCTGTGTTTGGTGCCTTGATGGCATCACGCACTGAGCCCATGGCACCAATGATTGCCATGCCTGAGTTCACAGGGATTAGACATAAGTGCTGAAGGCTTCAGAGACTCCTTTAGATCAGAGACAGAGTGGTTAAAATAAGAAGTGAGACTTCCCTTTCTTGCTTAAAGTTGGTAAAGGGCAAGTAGCAAATCTGTTTTCCTTGTATCAAAATTGAAATAGGACTATGTGTCCTGGGCTACCTAAAGACAAGGTCCTGATCTAGTAATTTCCTACCCTTCGCATTGCCAAATGACATTGTAATTACCCAGGACATTTGTCTGTGAACGCTGACATAGATAATGCAGGTAAAGCTCTCAGCAAAGGGCTTGACAAACATGGAAGCAAATTGATAAACCGGAAACAGTATTTATTTTGTGAAACCAGAAATCTCCTTATTTTATTAAAAACAAACCAGCAAATAAATTTTGTCCTTAGATGTGGTTTCACTTGTGAGTAGAGCAGGCTGTATGGTAGATCTTTTGTCCTCCTGGCCTTAAGTATCTCCAGGTTGAATTATTGGGAAGTTTTAAATTAAAATATCCTAGGAGAGGGGAGGGCTAGCCCTGGAGGAATAGAAGGGAGGACAGGGTTCTGATCATCAATCCCTGGGAGAAAAGAGGCAGCCAGGTTCCAAGCTCGGGGCTGGGATTGGTCCTGGGGACTTCCCTTCTCCTCTTCCACACTTTCCCTCAAGTTCCCTCCACACCCTGCCAGCTTTCACTTGGTGACTGACACTAAGAAAAATATACACAACCAATGATAAGTTGCTGAGTTGACACTAAGAAAAAAATACATGACCAATGATATAAGAAAAGTTGTTTTCCCTTGTTAATAAGCCAGAAAATGAGAATTGAAACAACAGTAAGATATGGGTCTATGGGTCTTGAATAGGGATCTTAGTATTGGTCTTAAGTAGGGAAGGAATATGCTTCAAAAACTTTCTAAATGAATCCTCCTTGACAGTACTCCTCATTTTAGTGCAGCATATAATTGTGTGGATAATTCTCAGAATGAGATTTCAGATTAAAAAAAAATCCACAACATTATACCCACAGAAAGACATGTATTTCAGTATTGAAAGAGAACATAGCATATGAAATACTGAAAACCTGTACTGTAGCCCAATGCGTGGCACCAAATATATCTTCAAAGATGTTAGCTATGATTATGATAATTGCTGTCTAATAACCACCTTTCTCCTCTGTTATGTCATAGGAATTTCAGAAAATTCCTATGCTTAGGAGAGGAATGAGTGATGAAGACTCCACAGAGAATTGGAGTGGGGAGATCAAGGTCAGGCTCACGATGGACAGCACATCAAGTGACTCTCATTCCCTTTTCACCAAGTCTGTGCTCTTAGATCCCCACATCCCCAGGCTAGCTCTCTCTTCCCTCACACACCCTATCCTTTTTGCCTCCTGCTTCACAGTTTTCTCCTCATGCTCTCTTCAAATTCCTTTCTGTCCCATGTATTGTGAAAGATACAAAACTTACCTGAAATCATTATAGTCTACTGTAGGAGATAAAAACAAGATTAATTAGAACACAAGATGTTGGTCACTGTGCTATGCCAGAGGTGTGAGCAACAGGAGCTGAGGTGTGGGGGAGGCATCCTGGTGGAGGTGGCATGGACACTGAGCCTAAAGCATGAATTGGATTCTCCCTGAGCAACAGGAGAGAGGATTATTGGTGGAAGGAAGAGTCTGAGGAAAGACACAGATGTGACACAGCCCAAGGTCTTTGCCAGCTAAGGGAAGTAGTGAGCCAGGAAAAGGGAGGCTGACCCAGATTCTAAAGAGCCATGAACACCAGACCAAGGGATCCAGGCCTTATTATATAGATCATATTTTTGAGCAGCTATTGGGTTTTGTCTTAGTTACTTTTTCTCATTGCTGAGACAAAATACCCAAACCCAAAGATAGAGCATGAAAGTTATTTGTAGCTCATAGTTTTTAAAGGTTTCAGTCCATAATTGGCTGACTCCAAGGCACAGTAGCATGGCAGAGGAGCATTACAGAGGAGAAACAGTTTATGGTGTGCAGAGGGCAGCAAAACAGTGAAGTAGCAAGCAGCAAGCAACAACAGCAGCCCTCTTTCTGTCCCTTATATCCTATCCAGGCTACACACCCTTAGGGCAGGTAGTACTCAAACCCAGTGTGGGTCTTCCTGTTATCCATAACCAGAACCACACCAAACCAATCAGTGGACTAATATAGTAATCACACACTTCTTAATCCCAGCATCACTCACTCTAGATCCAGCTAGCCTGACCAATGACAGCATGAGGCTTTGGGAGGACATCTAGATACAAGCCATAGCAGTATTATACATGTCTGTATAATAGTATGCATGACCAGTGCATAGTAGGTACCCTACTGAGCACTGAGTGAAGGTCCAGAAGAGAGACAGTGAAGGTGTGACTAGACGAGCAACAGTGGAAAAGCAAATGAAAGGATGAGTTGATAAAACTTGGTAGTTCTTATTTAGGATGTGGGGCCTGAGGCAGGAGCAATGATAGCTTCAGAATTTTTTAGGGGAAGAATGGCATTGTTCTGGAATGGAATTCAGGAGGTGTTACTACTTTTGGGGAAAGAGAGGAGTCATCAGGCAGCAGAAGTGATGATAGCAGCTATCACTATCCAAATACTTGAATTATTGGCAATGCCAAATGCTTAGCACTTATTGCTCATTGATTGCTTGCAATAATCTTGTGAAGTGTGTGTTATTAGTCTTAGTTTATAGATGATGAAACAGAGGTTTAGACAGTTTAAGAAAATTGCTTAAAAGACAACTAGCAAGCAGCAGTGCTGAGATTTTAACTAGCCTGTCTGACTCTGAAGCATGTGTCCTGAAGCACACTTGGCTCCTGACAACCACCTGTTGAAGTTATTTCATGTTCTTCAAGTGGCAGCAGGGCAAGCCTCACCATTCCCCAGTAACTGTGTGGTGTCTGATGACCGAGTGAAAGCCAGCACTGTGGTGGTTCTGCCTGACATATGCAGTTCCCTGCATACAGACAAAAAATTCCCTATCCAGTCCTTGAAGTCCTGCAGAGTTATGGAAAAAAGAGATGTCTGGAAAGCCCAGGTGTCTTCTCTTGGGTTGTGTGGGCTGTTTGGCAAAGGTTCCCAAAGAAAAATTGTCTTGGCCAAGAGATACTGAGTAAAGCTAGATGTTTCCTCTTCTACTTAGTATAGAAAGGGAAAAAATGTTTCCACAAATCTTGTCATAGTGAACTGTAAACAAATATCCTCATCAATAGCAGTGTCAAAAACTTCTACAAGAGGACATGGGGTATACAACTTTGGAGAGTTCACAGTGGGAAATAGCCAAGACTCAGGCCAGTGAAGTGGACACATATACCTAATAATAGAAAAGATTGGGTAATGGAAATGAAGGTTACAAACTGTCCAGAGATAAGATGTAGCTTGGAGAATTTTTTGTAAGCTGACAGGGAGTGCAAAATAGGAACATATTTTGCAGAATTCTTTGGGCAAATCTTTGCTGGGTGTAACATGATTGTATTTTTAAAATTATATACCCAAGAGGAGACTAACTAGGTTCTATGAGTAGAATTAGCAATACAGTACAAGTGACTTGACAGAAGTGTATGCAGAAGCTACAGCAAAGTTCAGTAGATATAGTGGAATCTCAGGGGATAGACTTTTTTGGAAGCCAATATGAATCTATCTATTTATTCTGGCAAGGTAAAGGGAGAAATGAAGATTATGGCATTCTTCTTGTGGTATGAAAGAGAAATGGGTAATAGATTTTTGTCATGTCAGCCCAGGTGAGCATCTAAGGGATTTACACTAAATGTCCAGAAGGATGATGAACAGAGGAAGGAGGTAGAACAACAGAACATGGGAATTTCTATTAGAAGGCAATAGAATATGTCTTTTTTGACAGAATAAAATAAATGGCTTATTTCTTCGAATAGCTAGTGAGTTTTCTTATAGTTCTATGATTGTATCGAAGTTGTGGATGTTCTTAGTTTGATTTGTTCCCATGATCAGAAGTAGACAGCTTTAAGCTCAATTGCCTGATATTTGACTGCAGAATAATTTTGCATTTTCCCCTTTCAAAATGAAATATGAACGTTCATAAAATCTTTCCCTATTGTTATTATAACATTGTGATGTGCTTTTATATTTTAATAATTTTAAATGTAACATATTAATATTTATTATAAATGTATCCACACACATGCCCACTGGTGGTAATAGTCTATGTTTACTTTCTCATTTGTACATGTGGGAAAGCGTAATGCATTCTGATGACTCATTAGGATACATGGCTTGAAAATTCTCATTTTAAAATAGAATAGTTTTAAGCAACATTATATTTTAATTAGAACCCTTCACTGCATTTCATTGTGAGGTTATTCTGTAATTACTCAGCAGGTTCTGGTGTTTACTAATGCAGAAGTGACAGCACATAATACTACTAAATTATTGCCACATAGCTGAAAAAGACAATTAGAAAATGGGGAACAGATAAAGGCATTGTTAAAGAGCCTCAGGGGAAAACACAGCCTCAGAACATCATCCTTATTTTCTTTTAACCACCTTTTCCATGTCCATCTAGGGCAACACATAGCATGTGGACGTTGCTTACCGGAGGTTAAGTAGCTTACATAATGTCTCTAGCTGCAATTTTTACATTTTGCATGAAGCCCTTTTCTTACAGGGGTAGATATGAAGTGGACATACTGTTAGACATACTATAGTTCTAAATTGCTCAGATCCATTATATGTGGGGAGAAAATAAAACTCCATATAACTGCTACATATTGAGATTTTCTGAGAAGCTTTATGCCTCTTGTGTTTTATTTCCCTTTAACTAGGGTACAGATATTATATTATGACCAAAAAATATAATGGAGTTAGAAAGCTCTGTCAAATGTATCCTGATCTTGAGGACATGGTAGGGCTGTGTGGTTTGTAATTTTTGTAGATTCTATAAGCATATTGAAATTCTTTTTTTCTTTTAAAATTTCTTTTATGCAGACCTCATGTTTTTTGCTGTTAATTTGATTCCCTAGCCCCTTCTTTTATGCCCCAGATTTCCTCTGTATATTCAGAGTGAATTGAGGCAACTATCCCGATAATTTAGGCAAAAGTGTTTTAACCAAGACCTCCAGATAATTGGTGTGATATTGTGTGTGTGAGTGTGTGTGTGTGTGTGTGTGTGTGTGTGTGCATGTAGTTGCTTGGGTATTGAGGGGAAGGAATGAGACAATATTTATGGAATGGATCACCTTGATAAATCACCTTTTTGCACTGGAGTGAATAAAGACAGCAGACACTATTGCCTTGTTCTGATTTTAGAAGGCAAAGCACTCAGGCTTTCTCCCTTAAGTGTAAGGTTAGCTGTAGATGTTTTGTACCTGCCTTTGTGTGATAGGGCTGCCATAACAAAGTACCACAGACTGAATGGCTTAAGGAACAAATTTATTTTGTACAGATCTGGAGCCTACAAGTCCAATACCAAGACAGGCGTATTTTTTTCCTGAACCTCTGAGCCTCTCTCCTGGTCTTGCAGATGGCCACATTCTCACTGTGTCCTCACATTGTCTTTCCTTTGTGTGAGACCATCCCTGGTCCCTCTTTGTGCATCCAAATTTCCTCATCTTATAAGGATATCCATTAGATTAGATTAAGACCCACTCTAATGGTCTCATTTTAGCTTAATGACTTCTGTAAAGCCTTATCTGAAAATAAGGTTATATTCTGAGGTACTAAAGATTAGGGACTCATATGAATTTAGGGGGATACAGTTCAGCCCATTAAAGTACCTTTTTTTTTTTTTTTTTTGGTACTGGGGATCGAACTCAGGACCTTGCGCTTGTGAGGCAGGTGGCGGCACCATTGAGCTAAATCCCTGGCCCTAAAGTACCTTTTATCAGATTAAGGAAGTACCATTCTACTTAAATTTGCTGAGAATTTTTCTCATGCATGAATATAGAATTTTGTCAAGTGAATTTTTGCATAATTTGACAGAATCATGTTTTTCTTTTTTTGATTTTCATAATGTGGATTATAATGATTGATTTTTGCACATTGAATAAGTATGTTATTCTTCTTACATATTTCTGGATTCAATTTGTTAATACTTTGTTGACTATTGTTGAAAAATATTTACAAGTTATATTATTTTCTTGTAATGTCTTTGTCTGATTTTAGTATTTTAAGGGTGCTGGTGTGATGAGTTGAGAGGTATTCCCTCTTCTAATTTCTAGAAAAAATTAGATATAGAATTTATACTATAAAATTTATAGTATAAAATTAGATATAGAATTACGTCTAGAATTTACATTGTTTCTCTTTTAATTCTTTTGTAGAATTCATCAGTAAAAATCTCTGAGCCTAAAGGTATTTTTTTTTCCAGAACATTTTTTGCGTGGTGGCACATGCCTGTAATCCCAGCACTTGGGAGGCTGAGGCAGGAGGATCACTGTGAGTTCGAGGTCAACCTGAAATGCATAGCAAGACCCTGTCTCAAAAAACAAAACAAAAAACAACAACAACCAAACAAACAAAAAATATTTTAAAATACTAATTCAATTAATTTACAGGCTATCTATTTTATCTTGAGGGAGTTTTGGTAGTTTGTGGTTTTTGCAAAAGTGCTCCATTTCATAGAAGCTATCGAATCTATGTGAGCAAATTGTTTGTAGGTCTTTTTATTATCTTTTAATTTCTTCAGAATCTGCAGTAATTATCACCCTTTTCATTTCTGGTAGTTATAATTTCAGACTTCTCTGTTGCTTATCCATTTTATTGATTTTTTTTTTTTTGGTGTTGCTAGACACATTGATTTTATTGATCTTTTGAAAAAACTACTTCTTTGTTTCATTGATTTTCCTCTAATGCTTTTCTGTTTTCGATTTTCCTGATTGCTGCTTTTATATTTATTATGCTCCTCCTTCCACTTGCACTGGGTTTATTTTGTTCCAGGTGAAATCTTAGATTATAATTTGAGGCCTTTTTACTAATATGAGGAGCATTTAATGCTTTTAAATTTCCTCCAGGTACTGCTTTAATTTCATCCCACAATTTTGATATGCTGTGCTTTTATTTTCATTCTATTGAAAGTATTTCCTAATTTCTGTCAATAATTCCTTTTTTACTCAGAAACTATTTAAAGTGAATTGTCTAATTTCCAAATGGCCATAGATTTTCCAGTTATCTTTCTGTTACTGATTTCTAGCTTAATTCCATTATGCTTAGAGTACTTACTTAGCATGATTCAATTCTGTGGAATTTATTAAAGTTGTTTTATGACCTATTATATAGTCTATCTTGGTGAATGTTTCATAAATATTATAAAGGAATGGACAATCTGTTCTTGGATAAAATGTTCTATAAATTTCAGTTAGATTTAGTTGGTTGATGGTGCTCTTCAGTTTATAGCCTTGTTAATTTTCTACTAGTTTTATTGATTAATGAAAGAGAAGTATAGAAGTCTTCAACTATAATTTTGAATGAATCTATTTCTCCATTAGTTGTTTTAGTTTTTACTTCACGAAACTTTGATGTTAGGTACATACACATTTAAGATTTTTTTTTTTTGGTACCAGGGATCAAACTTGGGACCTTGTGCTTGCGAGGCAGGTGCCAGAACCACTGAGCTAAATCCCTGGCCCTACATGTAAGATTGTTATGTGTTTTTGGTGAATTGACCCTTTTGTCTTTTTTTTTTCCTGGTACCAGGAATTGAACTCCAGGCCTTGTGCTTAGGAGGCAGGCACAGTGTCACTGAGCTAAATCCCTGGCCCATTGACCCTTTTGTCATTACATAATGGTAATTATTCCCGGTAATTTTCTTTGTTCCAAAGTTTACTTTGTCTGTTATTAGTATAGTCTTATCAACTTTCCTTTGATTAGTGTTTTCATGGTATGTCCATTCTATTATTTTACTTATATCATTATATTTGAACTGAACTTCTTTAACTTTCATATTTTATTAATTTCTAAATCCATTTATATCCATTCTGATATCTGTTTTTCAGTTAGTGTATTTAGAACATTTGCATTTAATTTAGTATTTGCATTTAATTTTTGATATATTTGGATTTGGACCTGTCATTTGTGTTCTGGTTTTCCCTTCTGATTTTTATTTCTGTGTTCTCTTTTCAGCTTCTTTCTTTAGAGTTATTATTTTATTTATCAGTCTGTGTATATATTGCAAAACTAGGGATTGAACCCAGGGCCTTTGCACTGAGTTCCATCTCTAGTAATATA
>NW_004624809.1:7637957-7659273 GCF_000247695.1 Heterocephalus glaber
TTATCTATTATACATTTTGATCCTCATTTACACTTTCAGCTTCTCACACCAGAAAAACTATTCGCTATTTACACGTGTGTTCTGTTTATTTCACTTAAGAGTATGGCCTCAATGTACATCCATTTAACTATAAATGTCTCTAGTTTCTCATTCTTTATGGCTGAATAGTACTCCATTTTATTTAAAAAGCCAGTCACCAGTTGATGGGCATTTGGACTGTTTCCAAGATTTAGCCATTACAAACTGTGCTGCTACAAACATGGGTGCACATATGTCGCTGTGGTAGGATTCTTTTAATTCTTTTGGGAAGATACCCAGCAGGGGAATAGCTGGGTCAAATGGGACCTCTAACCTTTTTGAGGTGTCTCCATATTGATTTCCACAGTGGTTGCACCAGTCTGCACTACCACCAACAATGGAGAAAGTTCCTTTCTTCCCACAAACCTCGCCAGCATTTGTCATTGGTTGATTTCTTGATAGCAGCCATATTTTTGGAGTAAGATGGAATCTCAGTGTTGTTTTCATCTGTATCTTTGTTTTTTTATGTACAGGTTTGATTGTATTTTTTTTTTGTATAGTGATTAAGAGTATCTCTTATCCAAAATGATTATTTCCAGAAGTGCTTCAGATTCTTTTTGAGTTTGGGATATTTGGATATGCACAAAGAGATATGTTAGGATGAAACCCAAAACTAAACGTGAAATTCATTTGTATTTCATACATTCCTTATGCATATAGCCTGAATGTAATTTTATACAATATTTTTAGTGTACCTGCATCTTGACTGTGACTTGTCACATGAGATCAGGAGTGCAATTTTACAGTTTTTGTATCAAGTTGGTGCTCAAAAAGTTTCGGATTTTGGAACACATCTGATTTCTGATTTTTGGATGAAGGACGCTCAAACTGTGTTTCCTTATAGTAGTTATTTTAAGGGTCACAATACTTATACATACCTTGTTACATTCTACTTAGAATAAACATTTCACCACTTCAGATGTGTGTGGTAAAAGATTAACTCAGTATGCTTGGGATGTTCAAGTCTGTAGTATGCTCCACGGGTAATAATTTGGGACGGTGTAAGCCCAGCAGTCCCCAACTTGTATATGGTTCCTTCCTGGTCCTTTCTAGTTCCTTGGCCCCATTTTCATTTCTCTAGCCAGAAATCTGGGACCTCAATTATCACTGTCTGCCACATAATTCTCATGATTGCACCCACATCTGGGGCCAAGAGGCTGGAGGAGAGAGAGAAGGCACTAGCAGGAAATCGCCTGTCCTCTTGGAAACACAGCTACTCTGCTGTAAGAAGGAAGCTTTTGTTTTACAAAGTTCTAAGTGCTTGTGGTCCCTGCTGTTGCTGTCCTTACTGAACACCACTTTCATCATCACTGCCACCAACAGGAGGTTTCTGAGGTCCAGGACATGATAGAGTGGGGGCTATAAAAGAGAAAATAATGAAGGATTTCTCCCACTCTGTCTGAATATTGGGGTCTTCTGTCTCCTTCCCATAGGGCTTTTCCTGGCATCATCTTTGTTCATTTCTGTGTCCCTACTTCCAGGATTTGCCCTGCCTTGTTGACACAAGACTGAGAGATAACTCTGGGAAAACAGGAACTCACCTCCCTGCACCCTTACTGGCTTGGCTGGTCTGGTGGTCCTTCAAATCTGGTCTTCCTTCCCAGTCTGCCTGTTATTATTTACTTTTCATGGTCCTCAAATAGCTGCTCCAGGCATACTTTCTAGGTTTTATATTTATTAAGTGGGTGAGACGGTGGACTGGGGTTGTTCATTTTTGTTTAATATGAGAATTGGAACACTCATATTAATTCTTTAGTTCTATTTATGAGGTCCCAGGGCAGATCATTTATTATCATAGCAGACTTGGTTGTAAATATATAAAATCCCTATAACCTCTGGGCTCTTCTACAAAGGTTATAGAAGACTAGGAAGTTATAGAAGAAACCAGAAAGGAGGTAACACTTACCCTCCCTCTACTACATTTCCACTCCTGCAATACCTGCTGATGATGCTTTTTATGAGCAGTATTGTGAATTGTGTGCTACTAAAAGGTATCAGGCAAAAGTAAGAAGTTATTAATGCATCCTGGGTAACCCAGCCTTTCCCTTCCACAGCCTTTACTCTCTCCCGTGGCTCTGATACTCTGTGCAGAAGGGTGCCTATGTTCCTTCATTCCTGGGATGGGTAAATCAAGTCCAATTACATGTTTCAACTACGATCAGAGGGCTGTGTTGATAGAATTGTAATGTCTGAGTTTAGAGGGAAATCATGCTGAGTTCCGTTAGTAATATCTGGCATGATCTGGGTAAAGGGGGTAGGCCTGCTGTTGTGTCATGTACCAACTCTTTTTCTTGTCTCAAAGCAAAAATCTTCCTACAGGAAGTTCTGCTATCATTAGGTATAGTGTTTAAAAAAAAATAAAGTAATTTTCTTCTTTTACCCCATATCCTTTCTACCATTATTCCATTTTTTAATAGTGGACTAATGTTTTGATTTTCTGTTAAAAAAATTTCTGGGACAAGTGAATTCATACAAGAATTTTTTTTTCTTGAGATGAGGTCTTACTATGTTGCCCAGATTGGCCTTAAACTTGTGATCCTGCCTCAGTCTCCCAATTAGCTGGGATTGTGGGTGTGTACCACTGCATCCAGCTGTGGGAAGCTGTTGAGGAGAGTGAAGTAATAGATGTTGGTGGGCAGGCTTTCCTGGAATTCTGTCATTCTTCCTCATAACCTTGTAAGACCAGTTAGACCTATCCATGTATAGTAATCTGGAGGCTTTCCCTGCTTGAGAGAGAGGTTTGACGTGATCAAAGGGCAGGCCAGGCAAAGGACATGCTGCTGGTCATTAGGTTGAGCTTTGTTCCAGGGTCAGTTGTCACTATTTCTTCCTTCTGCCAAACATCACTCCATCGACAAAGACCCATTACGTGGAAGTAGAACCTATGAAACTCTTTTGAACCCCTGGGGGTCTTCACCCTGAGTCATATTCTCAGTCTTTTTTCTTTGTTTTTGAGACGTAGTGTTGCTAAGTTGTCCAGCCTGGGCTTGAACTTGGGATCCTCTTGTTCAGTCTGTCAGAATGCTGAGATTGCAGACATGTGCCACAGTGTCCAGCAGACTGCTTGAACTTTATGGAAGCAGGGTAAGTATATGTGACAGGGTTAAGCCTAACTGACCTGGACATATGTGAGTTATTTTAGAAGAGTGATTAGGACTACAGACTGTGGGATGATACTAACTTGGCTTTGAATTTTTGATTTACAACTAGTGAGACTGAGAGTCCCTTGTTACTCTATGAGTCTGTTTTCTCATATGTAAACAGTATACTGTTTACCCACTTTCTTTTCTGGGTAATTGTGGAGATTAACTGATATAATCTGAAGAAGACAATGCCTGGTGTGTGTTGTAGGCACTGAGCAAATGTTAATTGTTATTATTCTTAGATTGTGTTGAGGGTGTCAAACCATCACTGCTTACCTTGGTTCTTCAGTCTAGTGGGGTAGCAGCAGGACGAGAGTCATGGGAGGTCTCATGAGATTAAAAGACCTGACTCTTCTTCAACCGATAAAGGAATCATCATATTTTTCACACTAAAAATAAGTTAGCCCCTCAAATCAAGTTTTATTAGAGATAATAATGGTCTACTTTTTAAAGAAACTGCTATGGAATTTAGAACAACTTTTTCTAGTGAATTTCTTTCTTTAAAACAAAAGTTCACATAAGTAATGGTAGTAGTTCAGGAAAATTCTTGGAGGGACTTTAATTGGCACATGTAAATGCTGTCATTCAATTTGCATTTGAATAGGCATTCTAGACATGTCCTTTTAAATGGGCTTTATTTCTCTCTTGTAAAAATAAAAATTGATTTCTTCTTTTTAGCCAAACCAGTGCCTGCTAGGGTTCATGGTTAAGAGATGTGGTGCAGCTGTTCTTTTATTTCTCCCACTCAGTGTGGAAATAGCCTTACCAGAGCAAGGCAGAAGTGAACAATAGAAATAATATATTTTAAAAATGTGCTTCTGCAAAGGATTGATCAGTGGTTTAACAAAGACTGACATCAGCATGACATTCTCTCCATAAATGCACAAGGCTGCACAGAAAATCTCCCCACTCCACAAACACAATCTTCCCTCTTTCCTTTCTCCTGAGGACTGCAATGACCCTCTTAAAATGTGTCGCAGGAATGGACTTTCTTTGCCTTTCCTCTTTTTACCTTAGGAAAGGAGTTCTCAGAAAAAGCCTCCAGAAAGACAGTTTTGGGAAGTAAAATTTTCATCTGAAGTTTACTAGTTTTTTTTTTTTTAAAGTGGGGATTGAACCCTGGGGTATTCTATCACTGAGTTACATCCCAAACATTTTCTTACTTTTAATTTTCAGACAGTCTTGCTATCTTGCTAAGTAATCCAGACAGGACTCACCCTTGCAATTCTCCTGCTTCAGCCTCCCAGAATGCTGCGATTACAGGTGTGGCCACCACTATGCCTGGCTATGAAATTTATAGTAAAATAATTCTTGAGCAGGTGTCTGGTAAATGTTTCTAGGCTCCTGAGAATCACAGTCTGGAGCTTGAAATTTATTGTGATATCTTATTTAAATCTAACTTTAGGTCTAATTGTTGCAAGAAATACTAGGGGCTCACCCAAATCCACATACTCCTCTTTGTTCTTGGATAGACTATGTCTATTTTCCTGGTCCCTTTGTAGTTAGGTTTGGTTACCTGCCTGAGTCTTATGCAAACTGACATGTATGGTCTATAAAGACCTTCCACATATATGTACCTTGCTCTTTTCTCTTTCTGGCTGACTGAAATGAGTTGGATTCCACAGTAGTCTTGGAAGCCATGTGTTGAAGATGGTAGCACCTCCATCAGCTTGGGTTCCCTGGAATGATTGTTCTGCCAACCTGTTCATGTGTTCAGTACTTTTTTAAGAGTAAGAAATAAAATTCTGTTACGTTTGCATCATTATATTTAATAGAATACCCCTTAGAATAATATATTTTTGTATGCTTTCAGTTCCAGTCTACATATTTCAAAATGGCTTTGCGCTCTGCTGACACAGCCCCAGTACTCCTTTAAGCAACCAGACTAGCTTGTAGTTCTCATTCATCCCCTCCTCGGGGCATCTGAGGTAGAAGTTATTGTGCGGTGATGGTCCAGAGTTGTTCTTTCTCAGGAAGTCTGACATTTTCTTTTTTGATACTGGGACTCAAACTTGGGACCTTATGCTTGCAAGGTAGGTGGCAGAACCTCTAAGCTAAATCCCTGGCCCAGGATGTCTGACATTTTCACCCCTCCCCAGGTCACTTTGAAGACCCTTCTCTTCTCCAAATAGTTGCAGTTTATTCAACCACTCATTCATTCGACCATTTGATAAACAAGCCATCCAATCATTATCTGTTCTAAAAAATGTTCCAGACATGAAAGACAATTTACAAGGTAAATAATATACAAGAAAATGGCTTGTGAATGTGAAGAGTGAAGTAAGGAAGGAAAATGAGTAGAATAGAAGACATGGGGTCGAGCATACGGCTAACACATGAAGGCCTTTGCCACTTGCCCTGTCCTCTCTGACACTGTGTGCCTGAAGCTGTTCCCGGCTGATTCCTCTCATGTCGTTCTTCGTAGATCTTGAGTTCTTGGAAGACCATTTCTCTAAAGCTTTCTGATGTTCCCAGTTTGACATCGGCTCCTATTCCCATATATTCGCTTGCGGTCTTCTCATCCCTTTAAAAGCTTCCTTTAGGTACTGAGCAGTTTGGTCTGAGAAGTTTGAACATGGAAGTCATTTCTGTTATCCATGAGGCTGAGTGTTTTTCATGTATGGTATTTATTTGCCATGTATAGTTCTTCTTTTGTGAATTTTTCTTTTTCTTTTCTTTTTGGTGCTGGGATTGAGCCCAGCTAAGCACATGCTCCACCACTAAGCTACATGCTCACTGTTTTCTTGAGCTTTTTGTTTCAAATCTCTTACTGATTTTTCTGTTGAATTTCTTTTTCTAAAAGATGATATATTGATAATTTTTGCATATGAAAAGTAATATTCCCATTTTTAGAATTTATGTTACAAATATTTCTTTCCAGTCTGCTTTTTGTCTTTTGAAAAATCTATATGCAGTTTATATTACCTTGGACTTGCTAAAACACTTTAACATATAAATTTATATATTATATATTCCTGGAAAAATCAAAGGGTTCAGATTTTATCAGAAAAATATCCCCATTTAAAAAGCTTTCCCTTCACGTAGTCAGTTTACTTTCTTGTGGGAAAAAACACTGTAACAATCAGGTTGGTGTGTGTTCTTTGACATATTTAATATTCCACACATTTGAAATGAAATGTTCATATAGAAATCACATATGGGATTGGGATCATGATATGTGTATTATTCTATAACTTACTTTTTTCACTTAAGTGTACATTTGGAGAACTTTCCATGTTATGAATCTAGATTACCTAAAAAATTGCAGTATAACATTCTGTTTTACTGATGTATTAGAGTTTATTTAAATATTCTTTTCGTTAAAGACATTTCTATTGTTTCTAGTTTTTTGTTATTATAAGTGAGAGTGTCAAAACTCTTCATTCCACTTTGGACATATGTGGAAACATTTGCAGCATTGCTGGATAATTAATTAATTAATTAATTAATTTTTTTGTATCAAAAAGAAATTTATTTCTCCCTCTTCTGGAGGATAGAAGCCCATCCACATGCACAAGGCAAGACACCACTCAGCGAGAGAGCATGTGAGAAATAGTGGTAGGAGCAGGAGAAGCCCAACTCACTTTTATAATAGTGCTAGTAATAACCGGCTCCTATGGTAATGGCCTGATTCCATTATAAGGGTGGAGCCCTCATGGCTAGATCACCTCTTAAAGGTTCCACTTCCCAATACCATTGCAGTGATTGCTGGATAATTTAAATCTTTAACAATATTTAAGCTGTAGAATATATAAAGAATTGAAAAAAATCAGACCCCCCAAATTCAAAGACCCAATTCAAAAATGGGCATCCGAAATGAACAGACAAAGAAATAAAAGCAGCAAATAAGCATATGAAAAAATGTTCCACATCACTGGTCATTCAAGAGATGCAGATGAAAACAACACTGAGATTCCACCTCACCCCACAAAGAATGGCTGCTATCAAGAAATCAACCAATAACAAATGCTGGCAGGGGTGTGGGGAGAAAGGAACCCTTCTCCATTGTTGGTGGGAGTGTAGACTAGTGCAACCACTGTGGAAATCAGTATGGAGATACCTCAAAGAACCAGGGCTAGAGGTCCCATTTGACCCAGGTATTCCCCTACTGGGAACCTTCCCCAAAGAATTAAAAGAATCATACCACAGTGATAGATGTGCACCCATGTTCATAGCAGCACAATTTGTAGTAGCTAAATCTTGCAAGCAGCCCAAATGCCCGTCAACTGGAGACTGGATAAAGAAAATTTGGTTTTGTATAAAATGGAGTACTACTCAGTCATAAAAAATGAGAAAGTAGAGACATTTATAGCTAAATGGATGCACATTGAGGTGATACTCTTAAGTGAAATAAATCGGACACACATGTGTAAATACTGAATAGTTTCTCCAGTGTGAGAAACTGAAAGTATAAATAAGGATTAAAATGATTAAAACAAATAATTGATAATTTGAAATAGGAAAAGGTCCAAAGGTGTAGGTGTGGTGGGAGGGGAAGGGGAAAGGGAAGAAGGGAAAGGAAAAACTATGAGAAAAGAAAAAAAAAAAAAAGCAAATGAAGTCTATGTAAATAAGGAAGGGTGGAGGGGGTAAAGGGCTCACAGGAAATGGGGGAAAAAAATAAGAACCAAGATACATCATGTACAGGTACAAGCACCCAATGATAAATGTAAACGTATTGTATACCTAAAATGTACCAATAAAAGAACTTAAAAAAATAAAATAAAAGTCCTTGAGGTGACTGAAAAAAAAAAATAAGCTGGTGTGATGACACCTGCCTGTAACATCAGCACTCTCAGAGCCTGAGGCAAGTTGAAATCCAGTCTGGGCAAGCTGGCAACTTAGTGAGAATTGCCTCAAAATAAAAAATAAATAAAGATCTGAGGAAGTAGTTCAGTGCAAAGGTCCTTGGTTCAATCCCCAGTACTGCAAAACCAAAACAAAACAATACATATATATTATATATATGTACATTTTAATCTATTTTGTGAGCAAGAAATAAACTTCTGTTAAGTTTGAGTCATTATACATACATATATATATATCAAATGGATAAAGAACTGCTATCTACTATATTTGTTGTTTCAATTACAGTTCACTGATTCCTAGCAACACTGAGCATTTTTGAATATATGTCTTGGCCAGTTATACCTTTTGTATTCTGGAATACTACTTTTTTGGAATATTAATCTTTTGCTTTATATGTTATAAATGTTTCCTAGTTCTCATTATCCTTTAAACTTTGTTTATGGTGTCTTTTGTGATTAATTTTTCAAAATTTTAATGAAGCAAGTCTGCCGAACTTTGATGTTTTTCATTTTCGGGTTAAGAAAAACCTTCCTTAGCACAAACTTGCAAATATACCCTTCTAATTTTCTTCAGCATGAGAATGTATAAATGAGGCACAGACAGGTTAAGTTCAGCAAAGTCTTTCCCTTTTCTCCTGAGCACCCAGCCAGACTTTGCAGATGAACCTTCCTTGCAGTTGACTCTGGCCGTGCTATTTAGTGAGTTCTGGCCAATGGAATGTCAGTAGGGGTGAATTTCCACCTTCTGGACCTCGTCTGAGGGATCTTTTATGCCCCTTTGTCCTTAAAGGGAAAACTCCACAGGGAGAAATGGAGTTATGTATTGAAGATGGTAGAACCACAATAAAGTTAGCTGGACCTGAACCACCTCTTGGAGAAATCTTCAGACAGAAACATTTATCTTGATTTTCACATGAGTTTTAAACCACTGAGATTTTTGGATTTGTCTGTTACATGGCTAACTTAACTAGTATATTTATATTTCTAGAACTTACATCTTTGATATAACTGATAAAAATCACTTATTTTCGTCTTTGATATGAGATAAACACCCACCCAGTTCTTTACCCTAACAATTGGATAGCCAATTTTGGGGGATAATTTGTGTTTTCTCTATCCTTACAAAATGCTATCATGATATATATTTGATTGTACTATGCACAATCACCACTTTTCAAATATTTTTGGTCTCTGAAAATAGCAGTTTCACCCTAGTCAACTTAATATTTAATATGCATTAGAATGTTTATGTAATTTCTATTCTCACTCATTAGTCTATTTGTTTCTTTATCATTAGCCTATTATTAGAATTATTCTAACTTAGTATATTTACATATCAGGTAGGACAGCATAAACTTTGAAATTAATTGATCATGTCTTATAAAAAATCTGTTGAGATTTTGAGAAAAATTGCACAAAATTTGTATAGATCAATTATATTGAGAATCAACACCTCTATAACATGGAGATTTCTCATTTGTGATATAAACAGGCAAGACAAAACTTGTACACAAGTAGTTGCACTGCTTAGTTAAAGAAGTGTGAAACAGGCTACATAATGTGCAGTCTTTTGTGGAAAAAAGGGAAGTAAATAAAAATATTCATATTTGTTTCTAAATGCAAAAAGAGACTCTAGAAGGATAATAAGACAGTAATAAAAGCAATTACCTGTTGGAGTGAAGGTGGAAACTGGGGTGAGCATGACATTTTTCACTGCATACTTTTATATCTTGTTTGCCTCTTGTGCCATGTGAATATATTGCCTTTGAAAAATTAAATAAGACTCACGAAGTACACCAAAAAGCGTATGCTAAAGAGCCTGAAATGTAAAAATTGATGAAGATAATGATTGTATATCATATAAAAGATTCTCTCTTTATTAGTTGGTTCAGTAAAGAGGTAAAAGTCATTTTGGATTTGCATACATGCAGGGAAACTGTCTTTTTTGGTATCCTATTACACGTTTGCAGAAATAACAGATAAGGAAGGCAGTATCAGCAGCAGAAATTTTCTCATTGCTTCCATCTTAGAATACTTTTCACAAGTAGGTAGTTAGTTCTTTTCGGGCTACATCAAATTATTTTAGCAAAACTTATGTTTTAAGGCAGTGTTTCAGCCTTGTCTTCATAGTTCCGGTTGGATCAATTAAATATTTCTTAATAAATTCAAAGCAAATTGGTTCCAGAGAATGAACAAGTGACTCTCCCACAGCTCCCTTATTCACCAAAATAATTAAATTTGTTAACATATGCAAAATGTAGAATTGCAAATATTGAACAGTCTCAGCTGCCCTGGCATTCATTAATGTTAGCCATTCATTAATGTTAACCTTTCTTTCCCATGTAACTGTAAGAGTCATTGTCTTTTAAATTTATATTGTGAACAGAATTGACAAGGACTTTGGTTATGGTACAAAAAAACCCCCCAAAACCAGCTTCATCATCATTTTAGAAAAAAAAGTCCTTGTCAAAACAAGAGAATTTACACAAATTCAGCCACTATAGTCTAGTGATTTACAATGAAAGATTTACTTTGCAATTGAAAGTATACAATGCAGATTTAATAATAACTATGGAAGTTTTCTGTGGGAGGCAGCCACACAAGTGTGTGTATTATCATTTCTTAGTTTGCTTTGTATATAAAAATGTAGAAAATGACATATAGCATGAAGGAGTAGTTCAGATTGGGGAAGATGGATGAAAGTAGTTCTAATAGTATAGTCAGCTTCTAGCTAGGTAAAAAGGCCCCGCAAATGCGCAGGTTATTAACTGATACCAGTCGCCTGGACTTGATGCATCGAATAAGAGTGAGCACTAATGGCTCAAGGAACTATGAGTCAAATTATGAAGTTTTATTAAAATGTTTCTCCGCTTGTCTTCAATTATTTAGATCCAATCTAATTTTCCTTCAAAATTAATGTCTGGGGCTCAAATTAATTTATGTGACTGAGCATTTAAAAATAGATGTCCTTTCTACCTGCATGTAACATTGCTGAGAAAGAGCCCGGCACATTTTCACAGCACTGACTGTGAAATACAGCCATTTTTTTCAAACTTGATGAAATAATGTGCAATGGAAAGATCATAGCTGGAGCTTCGTTCCTGATTTAAAGTGACTAAATTATCTTCCTTCCCACTTTCCTACCCATCCCCCCTCCCGCAGCTGCAGCTAGCTCCCTTTCACTTTTACCCAAACCCCTTGGCATTTGGACACAGACAAAGCAAAGATGCAAGTTAAAGTCTGAGAGGGTGAAGCACTCAGGAGTAATTCTATACGTTCTGCTTCATGAATAATAATCATAGAATTGGCCCTAAACCTGGATGTTAGGGCCACTCAAGCAACAATCCTTCTGGGGATCTGGACCTTTGTTACTTATTTTTCTTGAATGTACTGTCCCTAGAAATCAGTGTTCATTCTTCAGGCACAGCTAGTATAAAAGGAACCATGGTGACTAGCTTGCTGCTGCCTAAGCTGGGATACCAAGGATTAGAACCAGCATCAGTCCTACGTGTCATCTAGACTTCACCTTCTTCTTCATTTTCCACTGTTTCTCTTTTCTATGCATTTGATCTTGTCCTCTGTCTTTATTTCTTTTAAGGTGTAAGTTGCGTATCATTTTATCTAGAAAGAAAGGCATAACAACTGCATTTTAATGAGTCAGCACATATGGATTTAACAATTTATCAGTGGGAACGACCCAGTTTAAAATAGTTATGGGTGTTTTATATGCTGTGACTTTTTCTTCAAGGGATAGACATTGACCTCATTTAAATGGACAATATAAACATTTTAATTTCTGAATGCTGGCACTGCTATCACAATTATTTCTCAGTTGTCTATACAAGAGACCTAGACTACATGAATAATTTGAAAATGGCATTGGAATGAGCATTATGATTTTTTTCCCTCAGAAGCTTATTTTACCAATTACCCTTGATTTAGATGTGTATAAAAATAAATATTTCTTAGAGTATATAACAGACTGCTTCTAAAAAGGTCCAAAGGGGAAGGGAAAGTGGGAGAGGTTGGGGAAAGGAAAGAAGGGAATGGAATTAATATGAGAAAAGAAAAAAATTGAAACAAAGTCTTTGTAAATAGGGAGGGGTGGAGGGCTTGAAGGGAGGGCAGGGGAAGGGGGAAGAAATAAGAACCAAGAGAGACTATGTAAAGGTACAAATTTCCAATGATGAATGTCATTATATTGTATACCTAAAATGTACCAATAAAATTAATTAAAAAACAAAACAAAACAAAAAACCCCAAACTGCTTCGCGGGAGAAGCAATCTAGAAATAGTTGGTTATGGGAAGAAACCAAAAGGAAAGAAAAACTTTTGAAAAACTGGAGACTCAGCATTTATTTATTTATTTATTTATTTCTACCTGGCCATAGTCCAAAAAAAGATTTTGAGGAGCAACAATAGTTGTGGCTCCAAACTGGAGGCCTTTTGATGCCTAATGTAAGATTCTAGTTCTTTGTCCAGTGTGGCATTTTGCTGTCTGATAGTAACAACAGTGATCATTCATGGATGGCCTCTATATGTCAGATACTCTGCTAAATACTCGATATAATGGCTCACCTCATTTACTCCTCAGGGGACTTCTTGTCCTCTGTCTTGAAGGGCGATGAGATAGGCTAGATAAATTTAGGGCTAATAAACTTTGTTTTGCCATTCTTTCCTAAATGAGTGACATACTTGTGTACAAAGTTTTAAGATAAAGGATACAATAACAAGGGGCAAGCTTTGTTTTACTCTTAGTTACCTATTGTGCATTTGTAGGCCCAAGTGAAGAGTCACCGGCTTTAGCAAAAACCACTTTTAAATCCCTCAGAAGAAAATACACATTGTGCTTTGAATGAGTAACAGGTATGGGCCTGCCCGGAAGTGTGTTTGTCCTTTGTCGTGCTATCGTCTCTGACTACCTTAGTTCCTTGCTTTGTGTTATCCCTTGCTAATGGCTGCCTCCAAAAATGATCCCTCGAATGTCTTCAATCAGCTATAAGATAGGAAATAGTGCTTGCAGGGCCTTACACCCTGTCCTCCTCCACAGCTTGGCTGTCCAAGTGGTAGCTGTCTTCCCACTGTCCTGTCCAACACCCCAGGCTTAGCTGTTACTCCACTCCTGAAGTTTTGTGACTGGGAACTTCATGATGTTTGTTGCCATCTAGGGGCTCTGGCATCATCTCAGTTTCTGTGTGCCATTTTGGAGGAAAATTCCTCAGTGCAGGTTCATTACTGACCCCTGGTTATCTAGCCTGTAGCCACCCTCTCCACTCTGCTGTGTCTTAATACAGTCAGAGGCTAAGTTCAATAACACTTGGGTTATTGGCAAATATGAATATTTTCTATAGTGAAATTTTTTTCAAACTGTAAATAAAATTTATTTTTAACTGATACATAGAAACAAAACTTACACATAGTAGAGGGTGAACATGATATTTTGTTAATGTATTCATATAAAGTTAGGCATTACGGGTTAAACATGTCTTTATCCTCAAACTTTTATCATTTTTTAAAGATAAAACTTTCAAAATCATTTCTTCTGGATTTTTGAAATGTACAGTCATCTTTGTTATGTATGTCTCTTCCCTGGCCCCGTGCAGTGGCACACCAAACTGCTTGTTTCTGTGTAACTGTAACTTAGTACTCCCATTAGTCCAAGTCTCCCCATTTCTCCCTCACTCCGCTCTCCTGGTTCCCACCATTCTACTTTCATCTTCTATGAGATTAACCAGTAAAATCATGTGGTACTTGTCTTTCTGTGCTTCTTTCTTTTTGGTACCAGAGATCGAACTCGGGACCTTGCACTTTCGAGGCAGGCGCCAGAACCACTGAGCTAAATCCCCGGCCCCATGTGCTTATTTCTTTTAACCCAGTGATCTCCAATTCCATCCATGTTGTTGTAAATGACAAGGTTTCATTCTTTTTTATGATTGAATAGTATCTCACAGTAGATATGTACCACATTTTCTGAACTGGTGAAGTTTTTGGTAGTTAATACTGTTAGAGTCTATTATAAGCAGTTTTGTTTTTTAATGGGGGGGCGATGAACCAACAGTAACATGAATCTTCCTAGGCATACACTCCCCCTCCATGTAGAAATTACTTTGCAGAAACAGTACTTTGTAGAAATTATATCAGTTCAAATTGATACTTTGTCAAGAAGGGGCTTAATGCTTTAGTTGAGTTATGTTATTTTAAAATTGTTTTCAGCCTAAGACTGGCACACCTCTTGCTCTTTAGATATACTTGTTAAACCATCAAAATGTTGTTGAGTGTATTATTTTGGTAGAGTGCTGTCATTAAGAAGGAAGGTTGGCATTTTTCTGTCTAACCTTGAACTTGATGGTTTTAATATTGAGCCTATTAAATGTACACCAGGAAGAACTCTAACAGTTAAATCTTCTGTCAAAGCAATGTAAGCAAACAATAAACATGAAGAGAGGGAAAACACTGAGTTCAGATAACGCATTGTCTAAGAACTGTCTGCTGGTCCTTGTAGTTCTGCACAGGGTGGCTTGAGACTGAAGTTGCAATATCTGAGGCTTTTTGAGCAATCAGCTTTTGAATTCAGTGAATGCTTCAGCTTCAAATACAATGTTGATGAATCATTAAAGACATTTCAATCCAAAGTAAAAATTCTAAATTCTCTGAACTCTTTTAGTATTGAAAACAAAAATACTTTACTTCATTCAAAAATATTGCTCTGGTCTCTCCCTCCCTGTGCTCCAAATCCAAGGACCCCATAGACATTCATCCTTCATTTAGCATGTCTCTTCTCCTCTGTTCCAGTACTGTTAACCTGCACCAGGAGCAGAGTGACCACAAGGAGATCTCTGGGAGTTTGATGAGAATTTACTTGGGGACACTCTGCTGAGATTCAGATGTCTTAGGAGATTGGTAAACAACAGAGGTTCAGAATTTTTTTCTTCTTTGATATGTATTATGGATTCTGTTTGAAGCTGTTTCCCCTCTCTCTTTTCTGGTAAAATATACAACAATGGAGCTTATGAGGTTTCTGGAGAACTTATCTACTTTTTGTTGACAGAAAGTCTGACAAAAAGTAAAGTACTGTTCCAGGCTGAGACTATTGGTGACAAACAGCATGTTATTTGTGATAGAGGAAATATGCTACCTCCCCTCTCCAGTAAGAAGTACATTTATGAGAGCATTTATGAAATAATTTGGTCTTCCAATACATTATCAGGAATTAGTGAAATTGGTTATGGACTTAATTATGCTTTTCTAAAAAATGTTTTTAGTCTGCTCTCAAACATGTTGGAGTGGACCTTTATTATAGTCCCCAAATTGTATGAAAGTGCATTGCCCTCATTGCATAAGGGTCACAGGTGGAATGTAGCGGGGCTGAAATGAAGGGTAATGGAAAAATCCACTACTTGTATTTGCTACTTAAATGTCATGGCTGGGTAAATGGATTTCTCTACTTCCCAGGATTCAGCTTCTACTACATTAGCCTGGCAGCAATTAGAGAGGAGAGGTTGCTCTGCAAATTGGCTTGGCGAACCATGCAGTTCATCTTTTTATTGTGCAAAACAGGAAAAATTGCTTCTAATCAATCCACTTCAACTCTTAGTCTAAAAATTACTTACCATCCCATCAGCTGAAAGTACCAAAGAAATGTTCTATTTGAATTAACTGAGGGAAGAGGTATTTGTATCAATAAGCCAATTGTGATTATGGAGACACAATCTTACTATGGAAGCAATAAAGAAACTTCATTATTATTGAGGTGTCCTCAACAAATTGATTAATGCTTTTAGGATAATTAATCTACACTTCAAATATAATTGGACTCTTATTAACTAAATCAGAAATGTCCCACTTTATGACTGTCATGCTCAAAAGTGATAGGTTTTTCTCCCAAATAGAACATTATTAATTTTGAACTTTATTGTAATCTTTGCATTTGATTTACATGGTTTGATTAATCTCTGCTTTGTAATTGTCTTCAGATGTAACATCTGGGTTGCTTAAATAAAAGTTTATTATTATTATTTTATCAGGATGGGGATTGAAGCCAGGGACTTTGCACTGAGCTATATCCCCAGTCCTTGTATGTATTTTTTAAAGTTTTGAGACAGGGTCTTGATAAATCGCTCAGTTATTTAGGCTGGCCTTGGACTTTTGATCCTCTTGCCTCAGCCCCCCAGAGTGCTAAGACTGTAATGTGTGACACCATAGCGAGCGCTTTTTTTTTTTGGAAAGCACAGATTAACAGAATTGATGTGAGGTGCCAGGAAAATTTTACTAATTTCTATTTTTTGCTTATTGACAGAGGCAATGACTTGTGAAAGTGAATGAATGAATTGCATTTCTAGTGTAGTAAGGAACTTGAGATAGCCAAATTATGGATACAGTCCTGCAAGCTGTGCCTCACACAGCCATTTCCATGGAGGAAAAGACCCCAAACTGTGGGAGAGGAGGGGAGGCTGGGCACAGGGCATCTCGGGCCACGTGGTTTCTGAAATTGGGCTGTCTGTGCCGGGGTTTGGGGTTTGTAGCTGGGAAACCTTGGCTTCACTTGAGGAGAAATTTCCCTTGCAGTTCCAAATCAGGCAAACAGCTTTTGGCTTCTAAAAAGCAAAGTCTTCCTACGCAGCAGAAGCCCAAATGTCTGAACAAAAAAATCTTGAGAGAAGACTGAAGAGTTTGTTGAAACCAGTTTTTGGCGGGGAAGAGGAGGTCAAGTTCTATCAAATTCTTATTACTTAAATTGAAATCACCAAAAAAAAAAAAAAAAAAAAAAAAGAGTAAGCTCTTTTAAGGAGAAAATCTAGCTCTTTTTTTTTTTTGGTACCGGGGATTGAACTCCAGTCCTTGTACTTGCTCAGCAGGCGATGAAACCACTGAGCTAAATCCCCTGCGAAAACCTACCTCTTAATCTAGTTGGATATTGATTCCACAATGGGTTATTAGGCAATATCTGCAGACAATGTCATATCTTATTTGGGGTAGAAATTTAGATTCCATTTCAAAAGAAGCTCTTTAGTCTTTGTAAAAAATAAATAGAACCAGACGGGGATTTAGCTCAGTAGTTCTGCAGCCTGCCTTTAAAGTGCAAGCTCCTAAGTTCAATCCCCAGTACAAGACAAAAACCAAAAACCAAAAAACAAAAACCCTATTGGAGAAGCTGTCTCTGATTTTCCTTCTGTCCAGAACAGGGGCTACTTACATGCTGGCTTCCATCTACATAGAAAGATGGGCAGCTGGCTTCACTTTGATTTGCATCTGCTTTCCATTACAGAGCCCAGGTTGCTGCTCATTACCAGGGCTGCATGTGTTATTAACACTCATAAAGCTTTCTACCTCTTGCAAGTAAAGAGGGTTAGCTAAAGTGGACTTAGTGCATATGGCATGTATGAGACTGCCCGGATTACAGCATCCTATTGCTTTAGACCTCTACTCTAGAGAACGAAAAGACTAGTATTCAGGAGAGGCAGAAAGGACCAGGGAAGGACTCCTGAATGCAATGCTCTACTACAGACTTAGGGCTGTTGGGTAACCTCCCTCTGGCCATGGGGATGGAACACTGAGGCCTTTACATGGCAGTCTTGCTGCTTTCAGGTTAGACATGAATGTTGGCGTCCAGGCTCACCCTGTGTCTCAAGGGTTGTTTATATCTCATAACCTTTCAGAGTCTTTGTTCCCTGGTTGCACAATATGAGAATGCTGGCTTCATAGATGACTTCCTCAGGTCCCTTCCAGGACTAGCACTGAAATGATCGTGCACATATCCCCACCCACAACCAAGCACATTCCAGAAACAGAAGCTGTGGATAATTAGGAATGAAAAGAAGCTTCCAATGCATGTGAAATACGACAGTAATCTATTTTTTCTTTAACATTCTCTTTTAAACCTGAGGACGCATATACAGAGTTCAAATTTCACTTGCATTCAAGTCAGGTCTGCAAAAGACCCTGGTTAGATCTCACTAAACTTTTCAAACATACGCATCCTCCAGGGCAAGGATGTCTGCTATGCTCATAAACAAAATCAGTTTCCCACCTGACAAAATGATTGTTTATTCTCATGGCTTTGCTCAAATGTTTTGTTTGCTGAGAAGTTAGGGTTATGGGAGGTTTCCTGGGAATATGAACAAAATGTAAAGCAAAACTTCTGTGCCACTCGGCTTCTAAAGGAGCAGCTAACTTCTATTTGTGTTTCTAGGTTCCTATCTTTCACCCTCCTTCTACCCTCGTCCCGTCCCGCCCCAAAAGGATCTCCGGTAGCAAATGCTTAAGCGCCTTGGCGAGGTCAGGTTCTCGGTGCCGAAAACGGAAAAAAACAGCACAGTGCCCTGGAAATTAGCCCCTCCACCCCTCAAACGTCTACTTTATTCTGTATTTCTGTTGGTTAATAAAAACAGTAAAATAGTTACAAAATTTATTTTCTAGCGCTTGCCCCCTAGGGATGGAGCCAGGCGGGGAAGCCGGGTGATGGACTCCACAGTTGACCAAGGGGCACAGGGGTGCGGAACACACTCGCGGCTTGCAGATTTTGCTTCCGAGATGGGTTCCGTGAGGCGCAGCGCGAGCAGCGGACCGGGAGGAGCTCGCGGCGGGGCTAGCGTGGAACCCGGGCCCGGAGCCCCTCCCGCCTCCAGGCTGGATTCTCCAGGCCGAGGTGCGCCCCAGCGGCCTAGCGCTCCAGCTATTTCTCGTCCCTTCCGAGCCAGGTCGGCGCGCCAGCTCTGACTAGCCCGGGCACAGGTTTTTCCGGGCAGTCTCGGGGCTGGCATCCCCCCCGGGGGTTTCCTGCCCCGGCCCAGAAAGAGAGGTGGCTCGGGCGGCCGCCGCTCTTGGCAGACCCGTCCCATTTCTTCCTTCGGCTCCACCTCTCCCGCGTCCCGGCCACGCTGCACCTCGCCCTGGGCGCCTCTCGCGAGCGGCGGCGGAGAGCGCCCGATATCCAAGGCTTTCCTTAGGGCACAACAAAACGAAACTTATTTACGGTCAGCGACAGAAGACGTGGTCGTGTTTGGGTGACCGAGAGAAGAAGAGAGGGCTATTTAGGAAGCTGTGGCCACCTGAGATTTATGGATAAACTGTCTCTGCGCGCTTCTTGGAAAGCCCAGCCAGGTGCTCCTCCTCTCGCAGAGTCGGCGCTTCCACTTTTAGACTTCTTGAGTATAGTTTGATAAGAAGGGTATCTCCTTAAAAGCACGCACAAACGTGCACTAATTCACACCGAAATATATACGTTACATGACATATTAAATTCAGTTTAAAATCTGGTAACATTTTTCAGTTTCAGGATGGCAGCCTACGCGGGATTTTTAGCTGACATGTACAAGCTTGACAAAATGTTGCCATAGTCTTTGTAGGAAGTTTTACTTTTGAGAAAGTTCTTCCATTTGGTAGTGTATTTCTCTTTGCTTGTGAACAAGTTAATGCTACGGAAGAAGAATTCTAGTGTTTAATTAGTAGTCCTCCATTCTGTCATTTGTTTGGAACCGAGTAAAATTAATATTATATATGTATATCTGTATCTGCATAAGCATATATATATTTATATAGAGGAATAAATAATTTTAGAATTGTAGAGTATTAGGCCTGACCATATCCTTTTTGTCCACAGAGCAGCTCAATTCACTTGACAGGCTGATTTCACAATACAATTCTTTGTCTTCCTTTCTAGAAGGAGTGTCTTTCTGGTTTTGGCTGCAGTGGAGTATCTTCTAAGAATTATTTCATGCTAGATCACTTTCATGACATGCCAGCAGTGTGCAGTGTTTAGGCAATTTCATCATGCTTTTTTAAGCATTTAGAATTTGATTTCCACAGTTCTGTTTTCTAAAGAATCCCAGATTTACAGTATTCGTGGGACAGTGTTAACCAGTCAGGTACAAGTGGGATCTCTCTCATTTAGGGATCTGGTATTCCTGTTCTTTCATTCCCTGGGTATGTGGAGAGGAGACCCTGGTGTTGGGTAGTCTGTAGGGTCCTTCCAAAGATCTTCTAGACATTTTCAATGTGTGGGTTTGTAATTGTGGCCATGGGAAAGGGCTGTTTAATGAGGAGAAATCCACTGTGGGTGGAAAGATTTTCTAAGAAGGTTTCTCATTTCTCTGCAAGTGCCAAGGAGGTGATGGTGTTCATTTCTACCTTAGCTTCTGGGGACCATGAATGGCTCTTTTGGGAAGGGATTGAAGTGTTACACACTTATTACACCTCTCAGATATCAGGAAGGTATGGGGTACTGAGATTCACACACATGTGGAGGATAACAGTGAGCACTCAAAAGTTCCTAAATAGGATTATATTTTAAAATACCTCTCAGCTCCCTTTTTATTTTATGCCTGTGGATAAAGCTGTGCTGTTGCTCTTTCCTGTGAGATTCCTACAATGGGCTAGTCACATTAATTGGAATGACAGTGGCACAGTGCATTGAGGGTCGCTCTGTTCCACAAGGACGGCTAAGTACTTTACCTGCATTATTTCACTTATCATTCCCCACAGTTCTCTGAGGTAGGTGTTGTAATTTACAGGTGAGCAAGGTGAGGCTCACAGAGGTGAAATAAGTTGCCCGTGATCATGTATAATACGAAAGGTGATTGGGAATCACTTTAAGTCTATCAGACTCCAAAAATGGAGTTCTTAATCTTTGTTAAGCCCCTTGATTTCCAGGAACTCAGTTTTCATTTACTTGGTCAAATCAGAGCAACAGGTTTTGGTTCCCAAATGTATTTCAATGTGATTATTCTCCCCTTTCTTCTTTTTCTCATTCTTCTTTTCCTCCTCTTCCTCCTTCTCCTGTTTTTTTGGTATAGCTTTAACATATGAGGGAAAACATTTATTTCCATAACAAGAGACAGTTGTTTAGCATTCAGTTTCTAAAGCCCATCTTATGTGTGTTCTCCTTAATTCTAAGGTCCGTCCTACAATACAGTGTGTAGAAAGGATGATCTCTAGAATACCAGTACCAGATTTATTATTTCCTGGTGTGCAGTTTAAAATGCAGAATTCTAGATCACTATGTGGGTTAGGATAACATTTTGGGCAGACAGGTGGGACTCAGGAAATGGCCTTTTTAAGTAAAAAAGTTTAAAAAAGTGTTTTCTAGCTTCTGCATAGCAAGAGAAACCACCAGCAGTGTGAAGAGACAATCCACAATGTGGGAAAAAAATCTTCACCTGCTCTTCCTCAGACAAACGTCTACTACCTCGAATCTATAAAGAACTTAAAAAGATCAGACCTCCCAAATTTAAAGACCCAATCTAAAAATGGGCATCTGAAATGAACAGACATTTCTCAGACAAAGAAGTA
>NW_004624809.1:7697511-7727817 GCF_000247695.1 Heterocephalus glaber
ATTTATTAATCATGTCTTGCACTATGGGCACAATCTCTGCTGTTATCTGAGAAATTATTTCTGATTTCATTTTTTCCAGATCTTCTTTTGTTGCCTTTTCAGGGAGTCCAGGTTGTTGAGTTTCAGAGTGTTCCATCTCATTTCCTTTTCATGCTTCTGTAGATGATGTGGAAGTCTGGTTTTGAGACTTGTTTATGTGTTTTTTCATCACTTCCTCTGGGCTGGGAGTGGTGGAATGGCAGCCCTGAAGCCCCTTGCTCTGGGATGGGAGTGATGGAAAGGTGGCCTGGAAGCCCCTACCTCTGGGCTTAGAGTGGTGGAACGAGTATTTCATTTTTTTGATGCTATCCTAAATCATGCTGTTTCCCTAATTTCTTTCTCAGTGAGTTTGTTATTTATGTACAGTAATGCTACTTAGTTTTGATTATTAACTATCTATCCAGCTATGGTATTGAATGTGGTCATGAAATCTAGAAGTGTTTTGGTATGGGGTTGGGTGCCATTATCTCACCACTGGCTGTGGTTGTTTGCTTGTTTGTGTCCACTATCGCAGGGCAGGAGGAGCGTGTTCTCTTCCTCTTCATCTCTGGTCACAGATCAGGGGGACGCCTCCAGTGTTTTGTAGCCAGGGCCACTAACAGTGGTCCTGGGAGTGGAGTTTGGGTGGACCCAGTCCCTACTTCTCAGCAGTTCTTCCCCTAATCTGTTGTCTAACTGCTGGCTGTCTACTGTGACTGGAGAGCCCTTCCGTCCTTTCACTCCAGGTCATTGGGAGTGAAGCAACCCTGAGGCTGTTCTGTTGTTGGAGTTCAAACCCTGAGCCTCTTTAAACAAAATAGTAACTGCACCCACCCACTGCTGATCCACATGAGCCATTCCACCTCACTCACCTACTTTTGTTCCCAGAGTCCAGTTGTGGAGCAGTGTCTCATGCTCTTACTGCTGCCTCTGACTGTACAAGACTCTTTCAATTCACACACTTTCTTTCCTCTGCAGGCTGCTGGTTTCCAGACTGTGGGGACTTTGTCTTGGAGAATCTGTGCTGCTGGCACTCACTGCTCCACCATTTTTCTTCTAAACATATGTTTTCATTTGTAAGAATATGATTTGTAGTAAAAATAAAAGTATTCTATGAACAGTTTTTTTTGTTGGTACTGGGTATTGAACTCAGGACCATGTGGTTGCGAGACAGGCACAGTGCCACTGAGCTAAATCCTCAGCCCCTGAACACTTTCATTTTTCTTGAATTGACATTTGTGAAAAAAAGTACTGGTTGACACTACAGTAGACCTTTGTTTGAATTATTCAAGAATAA
Organism: Heterocephalus glaber; assembly: GCF_000247695.1. The sequence goes on from NW_004624809.1 coordinate 7,698,827, forward strand.
TTCCTCAGATTCATTTCTTATGGCAAGTCTGATATTTGCCAAGTGTTGTTAGGTTTTTAATTAGATCTTCAATTTCACTGACTGATATTAGGTTATTTAGAATTTTTATATCTTTTTGATTCAGCTTTGGGAATTCATATGTATCTAGAAAGCTGTTCATTTCTTCTCTGTTTTCCATCTCTTTAGAATACAGGTTCTCAAAGCAGGGATTGATATTCTCTTGCATTTCTGCAGAATCTGTGTGATTTAACCCTTTTCACTCATAATTGCATGGATTTGAGACTTTCCTTTTTTGGATAAGGTTGGCTGGGGGTTTATATATTTTATTTAATCTTTCAAAGAACCAACTCTTTGATTCCTTGTTTCTTTGTGTTGTTTTCTTAGTCTCATTTGCATCAATTTCTGCTCTGATCTTTATAATTACCTCCTTTATATGTGCTTTGTTTTTACCTTTCTCTTCTTTTTCTAGAATCTTGTGTTCCAACATTAGGTTATTTATTTGAGCCCTCTCTGGTTTTCCTGATGTAGGAATTCAGAGCTATATATTTCCCTCATAGACCGCTTTCATTGCATCCCAATAGATCCAGTGGATCATATTGGCATGATTGTTTTAATTGTAGAAACTGTGTAATTTGTTCTTTAATTTCCTCTGTGACTCATTGGATGTTCAGGAGGGTGCTATTTGATTTCCATGTGTTATTCTATTTTTTGTGGTTTCTTTTGCCATTGATTTCCAATTTCATTGCACTATGATCTGATAATATCTATGAGATAATTTCAGTTTCTTTGCATTTACTTAAGTGTGTCCTATGACCTACTATGTAGTCTATTTTGGACAAAGTCCCATGTGCTGCTAAGCATGTATATTCTGTTGTTGTGGGGTAGAACACTCTATAAATATCTATTAATTCTTTTTGTTCAAGGGTTTGGTTGAGATCTGATATTTCTTTGTTGATTGTTTTTGTCTAATGATCTATTTGTGAGAGTAGGGTATTGAGGTCCCCCATTACAATTGTATTGATGCTTATTTTACTTTTCATATTTGTAAATATTTGTTTTATGTCATTGGTGCACTGATATTTGGTGCATATATATTTATGATTGCTATTTCTTCCCCTTGGATTGTTTCCTTAACAAGTATGTAGTGACTTTCTTTGTCTCTCTTGATCAGTCTTGGCTTGAAATTCATTTTGTCTGCAAATAGAATAGCTACCCCTGCTTTTTTCTGGGTTCCTGTTGCATGGAGTGTTGTTTTCTACTTTTTGACTTTCAGTCTATGAATTTCTTTTTGAGTTAAATGTGTTTACTGTATGCAGCATATTGTTGGATCTTGTTTCTTGATCCATGTTGCCAATCTGTTTGTTTTGATTGTTGAATTGAGACCATTTACACTGATGATTATAACTGATATGTATTGACTTATCCTTGTGATATTATTTTCCTGTTATTGGTTCCCTTTATTTATTCTCCATTTAATTACTTGCCTTGCCTGGTGGATTCATTCTATTGGGGTTTATGGAATTGTAATCTTCATTATTTTTCTCTAGTATCCTTCAGAATATTTTATTTTTGGGGGGGGGGTACTAGGGATTGAACTCAGGAACTTGTGCTTGCCAGGCAGTTACAATGCCACTGAGCTATATTCCCAGCACCTCCTTCAGAATATTTTGTGGTGCTGATTTGACTGTCATGAATTTCTTCAGGTGTTCTTTATCATGGAAACATCTTATTTTTCCATCATTTTTAAAAGACAGTTTTTCAGAGTACATCAATCTGGGTTGGACATTGTTTTGTTTTGGAACTTCAAATATTTTACTGCATGCTCACCCTGGCTTGAGGGTTTGTGTTGAGAAATTTGCTGTTATTCTGATGGGAGTTCTTTTATAGTTGATTTGTTTCTTTTGTCTAACAGATTTTAATATTCTATTCTTGTGTTGAATTTATGGAATCTTGACTATTATATGCCTTGGTGGAGATTTCTTTTTTGATAATGGCTAACTAAAATTCTATATGCTTCATTTATCTGTACGTGAAATTCTTTTTCCATGCTTGGGAAGTTTTCTCCCATTACTTCTGTGAAGAGGATTTTCATGTCCTTTGTCCCTTGTCATCCTTCTAGACACCTTCCCCAAAGAGCTTAAGACATCATACTACAGCAATTCATGCACAGCAGCACAATTTGTAATATTCAAATCCTGGAAGCAGCCTATATACCCATCCATAGATGACTGGATAAAAAAAATGTGTTATCGATATATAATGGAATACTACTCTGCTACAACAAATGACAGATTTGAGACTATTGTAGGAAAATGGATACATCTTGAAAATATAATGTTGAGTGAAATAAACCAGACACAAGCTTAAGTACCATATGGTATCTCTCATTTGAATGAGGCAAAGTACAAAGAAAGAGACTAATAAAGGATGGATAGCAGGGGACAAGGAGATAGATTTCTTGCAAGAGGAAAGCCATCCAGGGGAAAAAGGATGAGGGGTGAGGAGGAGAGGAAGGAGAAATAAGTAGAATAAAGATATGTCATGTACAGGAACCTAATAACCTCAATTAATGTAAACATTATAGGATATGAATGAGCTAAGATTAATAATATCAGCAAGAATGAAAAATGGGATAAGGAATTGGAGGAGGAGGGATGGGGGAGGGAAGGGAAAGTGGCTTAAAAAGAAACAAGCTGTGGTATGTCATGCAACCACACCCCAATATGACTATAAACTTCATGAATTGCAAAGATGAACTAAAAAAAATTAACAAAGTCCTGCACTGTTGTTTGGGCATTGTGCTATTTGCGTGAAGATGAAAGGCATCTATTTCTGTGTGGTTTTTCTTTTTGGTACTGGGGATTGAACTCAGGACCTTGTGCTTGTGAGGCAGGCGCCAGAACCACTGAGCTAAATCCCCGGCCCGAAAGGCATCTATTTCTGTTGTCAGGAGGCAGATGAGTTCAGTTATTAAATTCTTGGGTGTATTTAAAACAATTCTGTCATTAAGCCAAAATGCAAATTAGGCTTTGATTGACACTTTTTGAAAAATATAAAACATAATGCAAATAATCTGGATGGGGCGCTTTTGTACTTAATGTGAAGTATGTAGATACCTTTTGAGCACTTCTTAACAGTTTTTTTGAGAAAGTGACTTATAAGGATTGGTACTACATATCATTCCTTTTGACATGTACATTGTCATCACTAATCCTTGGATCTTGCTGTATTGTCACCTAAATTGGTACAGATATTGATGAAAGTCTCTAATGGATAATCATAACACTCTTGGTCACATGATTTTCCTGCAGCTTGAAAGTTCTTTTAAAAAGGTATTCAATGCCTGAGGCTATAATTGCTATCTTTTGAAAAGCACCAGTATCTGTTTTAGATTGATTTCCCTGCTTTAGGAAATGAGTCAGTAGCTTCAGTTCTGATGGTATTAGCAAAACAAATAAAACCTGTATAAACGTTGTATCTTGAAACACGTGTTCAACAGCTAGCAGCTTATGTGATTCATCCCCATAAATTGTTAGCGTCACAAATTTCATGGTCGTCTCCAGCAGCTGTTTCTGTAGTATTTGCAGTTATCATTTGTCTAATTCAACCCTAATTGAATTCTGCTTTTCTCATGGAGGCATTTATATTCAAAGTGGTGACTTCTTTCCATAGATGCATAGGGAGAGTCTCAAGTTTGGAGATGGACGGTTTAGTAGAGACTTAAGCCATATGTACTATGTTGGAATTTGTGCTAGCAGTTTGAGCACTAGTTCTGTGTGCCTGTGAACTTAATGCTGCTTGTTGTCCCATTCCACTTTGACTTTATGGAGAATTAATTCCATCTATTAAGCAAAGGCTACTAAGTTAATGGTATTTTCTGTGCAGAAATTAAACTTTTACTTTTAGACTTTAGCTAAGGAAATTGTCCAGTAGGTACTCAGCTACTTAAAAAAAAAATCAAAATTATTCATCATTAGACAACTAGAGCTTCTGCTGGTTTTGTAACCTACTAAAATGGATAGGCTGTTGAACATTCCACATTCAAAAGTTTTGTAGGGTGTTGGGTAATGGGGAATCCTCAATGTTTATTTTAAAATAAATAAAATAAGTTCTTGACTTAAAAGAAATTTTGTCATTAACAGTAGCCCTGCAGAAGATTCATGGAGTAAGGAAAATATTTTAAAAAAATATTTAAGCCCCAGTACTATTTGATTTGAACCTTTTCTTGTAGAGAATGCCTTTTGTATGTCCTTGGGAGGAATGTACTCAAAAATTAGACTTTGATGGATCTGGGTTTATCAAGATAGGAGGAGTGGGTGCAGTGAATGAACTGTTCCCATGGATGGTAATGAAGTATTTACCTCTTAGAGCACACTGTTTGTGTGTGCTCTTCCACAATTTACTTGGTACTTGAATGAGAAAATGTTGTCATGGCAATGGTGTAACAAACAAGGCAGAATTACATGCAGATGAATCATAAATTTATATGCGAGACAAAGAAGCAAATGTTCTCCTATTAAGTCTGGCTTTATTAAGTTTAAAAAGTACAGCAAACATTTTAATGAGGATTTGTTACTGTTTTTCATAAAAAAATGAAGGAGGTGAATAGGAGGGTAAAAGATGTGGATTATATTTCCATAAGTTATCACAAGGCTGCTGTCACAGTCTTACCTACTAGGGTGCCAGCTATTTACAGGATAGGGTTGGATGTGTTGTATCCTAGAACAAGTAGTGGAGGAGAACACACACACACACACACACACACACACACACACACACACACACCACAGCAGGAAACTGTCTTTTCATCTGGTTAAAAAAGCCAGATATACAAATCATTCCTTTCAGGAGTTTGAGGTAGAGAGAGAAGTGATTGCATATGTGGTTCCTAAAGCACTATGGTGATCCACTGTGAAGGGCAGGAAAATCAGAGGGTATCCGGCTGGAGCAAAGCAACACTAAGTGTCTGTGATCCTCCAGGAATCTTTTTGAGGTACATAAAGAGAGACAACATATGTGGGCCAGAAAACTGTAGGTTATGACTATATATCATTCATTATTCAAAGAGGTGAGCCATGTCCTGGTGCTAGGAAATGATCATGTTTTATACTTTTTTTTTTTTTTTTTGTACCAGGGATCAAACTCAGGACCTTGCGCTTGTGAGACAGCTGTGCTGAGCTAAATCTCCAGCCCTTATACTTTTTTTTTTTTTTTGATAAAATACCTTCTGTTGATACAGAGCTCTATGTACTGATGCTCACGCTCATAGCTATGAGTCTTACCTAAGTGGTTCTCAAACTTTAGTCTCCATCATAATCACCTAGAGGGCTTGTTAAATTACAGATTGTTGAACCCTCCTCCAGGAGCTTTTGAATTTGTGTTACTAATGAGATCCAAGAGGCTGGTGCCTGTGGTCTCACACTTTGAGAACTGTCACTTTAGCCACAATTCACCTGATAGGAAGGCTGGGAACATTGGTGCTATGGTTTCAGTGTATCCTACAAAAGTTCATGTGTCGGAAATGTAATCATTAAATTTATGTGTTGATGGTATTGGGAATGGAGTGTCTGGGAGGTAATTCAGATCACATGAGATCCTGAGAGTGGAGCTCCTATGATAGCATCAGTGGCTTTCTAAGAAGAGAGAGAGAGAGAGGCCTGAGCAAGCTCTCTTGTTGTCTCACCCTGCTATACTTTGGCTATGTTGTGCTGCACTGAGGAGGCCCTCATCAGATGCTGGCTTGAGCTCTTGGATTTTCCATCCTCCAGAACTATGAGTTCAATAACTCTATTCCTCATAAGTTACCCAGCTGTAGGGTTCAGTCATAGCAATAGAGAGTGGACCGTTGGTCTTCTGGTTTCTTCTCCCTCCTCACTAAATGGCTAGGCATATGAAGCCATGCTTCTTAGTGAATGACCCCTCAGCCAGCCACATATGCACCATGGAGAAGCTTATTATGGAGGAAAATTCCATACCCTACCCTAGTCCTCCAAACCAGAATTTCATTCCACAAGCTCCCCAGTGTGATGCATATGCACATTAGAGTCTGTGGAGCACAGCTGTAAGAGACAGACTGCCAACTTGGGGGTCGAGATCTCTGAGTTGTAGCCCAAGTTCAAGGGTCTTATTTGGTTTCACAGCATGGGCTGGAATGGGCTAGTGACCTACAAGTTTCTTGCCAGCTCTGAAATGCTGTAAATCCAAATCATGACCTGACATGCTCTGCTACTTCAGAAGACTTCTGAGAAGCATGGGCCTCAGGGCTCTGGATCTTTGAGCTCCTTCTCCCTGCTGCCCCTGTCCTGTGTGTGAGCTGGGGTGAATTTCTGTGGGAGGACAGTGCAGGCTGAGGACAAGACATCCTTCCATGTACTGAAACTCCTCGGAGCTCGGTGTATAATCTCTTCTCTTGAATTAAACCATGAACAGTCTGGGGGGAAGTACATCCAGCCTTGCAGCATTGTCTATTAACAAAATTCTTGCCCTGAGTTGCCTTTAGGAAAGTAGCTAGGGGTGGGTGGGGAGGTCTTGACTATCCCCTGGTAAGTCCATTGTAGCGCTGTGTACAGTTCTCCTATGGTATCCATGAGGAATTGGTCCTAGGATCCCCGAGATTAATAAAATCCACAGATGCTTAAGTCCCTTGCATCAAATGACAGAGCATTTGTGCATAGGACCTAGGCATGCACATTGTCCCATAAACTTTAAATTATCTCTAGATACAATACCTAAAACAATGTAATGCTATGTAATAATTGTTATGCTTGTTTAAGGAAAATGAACAAGAAAAAGTCTGTACATGTCCAGTACATGTTCAGTACTGAGTCAATCTTTTCCATTTGTGGCTGATTGGATCCCAGGGTGTGGAACCTATGGATTAGGAGGCCTGAATGTCCTTACTTTTCATATGGAAACACCCCCCACACCAGTAAAATCCTACTTTAAGGGGATCTTGAACATTTCCACAATATAGATGCATTAAAATAAAATTGAATGCATTTTCAGATTTTAAACTTGAGTTAATTAAAATAAGATGGGTATGAAAGATAACTGGTGTCCCAAATTAATAGACCGGATTTCCTATGGAAATGTTTGATCTGCTTGATAGGATAAACTAGTCTTAAAGACTCAGACACATCAGTTTTCATATAAAGTGCAATGCTCACAGGATTGCATTTTATATATTCCTTAAAAAGCCCACCATCTTCACATTTTATTAATTTAAATCTGCTTTCTCCCAAATCTGTTCAAGTGAAATAAATATTTTTTGATGATGGAATATTCTTCTTTGCATCTGGAGAAGTTTGATTGCTAGATCAATTTGTTCAGCTGTTATTGAAACTTTTGACTTTGTCAGATATTGGCAAAAGGTGATTTGGACAAAGACTATGATCATGCATTGCCCAAAAGTTTCATTTTCCTTGTGATCTCTTTCTTGTTCTTTTGTCCCCTGGCAGTTTAGTTTCTACTGTCAAAAGATCTCTGCTTGCAATTTCTCTCTCTCTTTCTCACTGAAGATTGAACCCAGGTTCTCTGTAGTGAGCTTACATTCCTAGCCCTTTTTTGTTTTATATTTTGAGAGAGGGTTTTGCTAAGTCACTTGTCCAGGCTGGATTTGAACTTGTGATCCTCTTGCCTCAACTTCTCAAGGTGCTGGGATTATGGGTGTGTGCCACCTCATTATTCTTTGCCAGGCTGGTGTTGGAGCAGTTTTCTGGGAGAAATGGCTCCCTGGAAAGGAGGCAGGGCATTGGTATTTGCTGATGGGGGAAATACAGTACTGCAAAAAAAGATGGAGTTAGGTCTTCTGTGGACTGGCTCAGGGTCAGAGGTGAAGGGAAGACACAACCTTGGTAGAAATACCTTATACCTTGGAGCTTCAGTGGCTTGTCTGAAAGCCATCTGTTGGGATGGCATAGGGATTACAAGACAGCCAGCTCTGCTGCCAGAGAATCCTCACCACATTGTGTGGCTTCCACAATGTTCTGTTATCACAGAAACTCCTGTGAGACTGGGTCAGAGTCTAACCCTGGTTTTGTAAGTTGGAAGAGTTTTTGTTGCTGCCTTCTCTCTTTGTTGGATAGTGTATACATCTTTCTCTTAAAGGGAACTAGATTCATCTTGCATAAGGGCTTGAAGGGTATGCAAAATTTAGTGCAGTTTTGCCTTGAACAGCACAATCTTAATACACAACAATATGGAATTTCTTAGATAGATTATGATGCATCTATTCTGGGAAATATATAGCCTAAAAATTATTGATCAAGAAAAGACAATTCAGATCACATTTATCTCTATTAATGTGATTAAATATCCAAAATACAAAGTTAAGGGTAAAACAGCAAGATGAGAACCATGAGGTTGAAGGGATTGTGTGTATGGTAAGCGCTCAGGGGGAGGGACAGAACGTGTGTGTTTGTTTGAATACATGTGTGTACAGGTGTGTAGGCACAGAAGTCTCTGGAAAGACTCAGAAGAAACTAGTCGCCCTGGGTGTCTCTATGGGAGATCTAGGCATGGAAGTTAGCAAAATTCTATTTCTATGAATACTTTTTTGTTCTCTTTAAAATTTTTTACTTTGTATATTACAGATTTAAATAAACAACCAAACAGCCAGCCAACCAAATGCAGGAATGAAGATAGTACTCAAACACACACCTGCTGTAGCTCCCGATGGCTGCTCTCAGCCCTCTCCCCAGGCTGGGCTGCCCCCCAGGACCATACCAAGGCTCTCCAGGGTGCTAATCACAGAGGCCCTGCTCTGCCAAGGGTCCTCTTCCATCCTGCTCCATGGCGACCCTTGAGCCTTTCATTTTCAGTTTATGAAAACACTGGGGTGGATCTAGCTTTTCCTTTGGGAAACAAAAACAACAAAAAGAGCATGTGTGTGGGTCTTCTTTCAAAATAGTGGGGCGTCTGAAAGATGGGCTGCAGCTGCGGGGTATTTCTGTTTCAAGCGTTGAGTCTTCTGAAAGCACTTTAAATAGATGTCGAGAAAGCCCTGAGCACTTTTGGAAATGGAGGATTCTGAAAGCCTGTATTTATCCGCTCTTTGCAAAAAATCAATTCCTCTAGGGTGAAGCTTCCCAGCCTTTGACGTCATGGCACACAGAAGCGACATTATTTGAAGAGCATTTGAGGCAGAGCCAGAGGAAATTTGAGTGTATCTCTGAGGTCTAGTTAAAAAATTCAATACGGATTTTAAAAAATTTTAGAATTATGATAAGAAAATATATATAAAGTGCTAGAGAAGATATTGTATGTATATATAATTGTACATTGTATATATAACCTTCCAAATAAAATTTGCCCAAAATTTAAAATGAGAATAGAGAGTTTATTTCCATGAACACATTTATTATGGAAAAATTTCAAATATACACAAATAAAGAGAATAGAATCATGACCAACCTCCCTCCCCCACGTAGCACCTAGATCAACTAGGTAACATATAATACTTTCATATTTCATCTATGTTTTTCTCCCCTTTCTGCTAAACTGTCTTAAAGCACATCCCAGACATCATTTTCTTTCATCTGAAAACACTTTGGTCTAAATGTTTTTTACAAACAGGACTTAAAAAGAATAACTGCATTACCATCATCACCAATAAATTAAAAATAACTCAAATATTATCTAAGACCCAGTCCATATTTACTTTTCTTCATTTTTCTCAGAGTGTTTACCAGGCTGGGGATGTAGCTTGGTGTCAGAGTGCTCAGTGAGCTTACACAAGACCTGATTTGATTCTCAGAGTGGGGTGGGGTGTGGGAGGAAGAGTCTTTTTATTGTTGGGCCATTTGAATCAAGATCAAAACAAAATTTATAAAACAAGGGCTGGGGATTTAGTTCAGTGGTTCTGGAGCCCTCTGTGCAAGTGCAGGGTCCCGAGTTCGATCCCCGGTACCAAAAAAAAAAAAAAATTTATAAAACAAGATTTGCAATCAGTTGATATATATTTAAAGACATTTTGAATTTAAAACATGAATATAACTTTTGTGTGTGCGCTAAATTTTATTCATTAATTACACCCTGCCTAATTTAAAGACTTCACTGAGATATAATTCACATTCCATGGTAGCTGAAAAGTAGCCCCTGCCCCAAGACATAAAGTCCTAATCCCTGGAAAATGTGTTACCCTGTATGGAAATAGAGTCCTTACAGACTAATAAAGTTAAGGATCATGAGGGAGAGAGATTGTCCTAAAGTCACCCTTACACAAGAGAGGCGCAGGGACATCGGGCGCATGCTGAGGGCCACACGATGACAGAGCAGAAGAGCGCAGAAGATGCAGGCTGATTACTGTGATGTGGCCCCAGCCAAGAAATGCAGTGGCCACAGAAGCTGGGAGAGCCAGGGAATGGCTTCCTAGTAGATCCTCCAGAGGGAGCAGGGCCCTGTTATCTTCATTTCAGCCCAGGGATACTAACTTTAGATTTCTGGCCTCCAGAACTGTTACAGAACAAACTATTGTTTTAAGTTACCACATTTGTGGTAATTTCTTGCAGCAGTCACAGAAAACTGATACATATATCATGTAGTTCACTGTTCAAAGCATACAATCCATTGGTTTTTAGCAGAACTGTGCATCTATTACCAAGGTCAATTTTTGATCATTTCATCACCCTAAATAGAGACTTTGTTTCCAGTAGCAGTCACCCCCATTCCCTCTACCTCCTAACACTAGGCAACTAAGCCACTTTCTTTCTCCATAGATCTGCCTATTCTGGACATTTGGTATGAATAACATTGTATATTAGATAGTCTTTTGTGATGGCTTATTTCACTTAGCATAATGTTTTCAAGGTTCATCCACACTATAGTTTATATCAGTACTTAATTCTTTTTCATAGTTAAATAAGAACACAACTTTGTGTTATCAATTTATAAGCTTGAAATGTCTGTGAGAAAATCCTTATCTGGATTTTTAAAATGGCAATCATTTCTAAAGGTTGGTAATCATCACTGATACTTTGTTAGTACAAATCAGGGATTAAAGATGACTAATCTATTTTAATCTAATATTTTAATGTTTAATAGTTCTAAAATTTATAATGCTTGAAATTCTACTTTAAAAAATCCAATAGTAGCTCATTCTTTGTTTTCATTGACAAATATGACATTGGATTTTCTTGTGAAACATGAGTAGATTTTAAGACCAATATACAGTTTTCATGATGGAGCTTTATTAATGTTTGGATGCATGTAAGCAGGCACACATGGGCAGAAATAGTATAGGTAGCACATCTGGGCTGGGGTGACCACTTTCCCTCCACCCACCTAAATTCGGCCAACATTCCAGGACCAATACTTCTTTCTTTGTCCTAAGAGAGGCAGAAAAAAAATAACAAAGATCCTGGAACTCTCTATAGCCGTTAGGCTTTCCTCCCTCAAGCCTTGTTAAAGGTTCACACATATCAACTGCATCTCATGCATGTCATTTAATCAGAGTGAACTCTGGGGTAGGCATGGGTGTTAGAAGCCCCTGGGATGACTCAGTGCTCTGTCAATCATTCCTGTCAGCCTTATCCAGAGATCCAGTGAAAGGCATCTGGACAGTGGTGCACATCTTTCAAAATCTGAAAGCCTGATTTATCTGCGTGCTTTTTACTTTTCTATTGTGCCAACACCACTTTTCCATTTGTACCACCCTTTTGTTTCTGTCGACATGTACCTGCCCTAAGCATACCTTCCCATTATCTTCAGTAAATGTAACTGCTTTTTCTTTTACCATTGGATGCAGACTTGCAATTCTTTGTTTGCTGTACTCAAGAGCCTGGAATCTATCTGTTGTGTTCATTGTGTGGTATCAGAAGTATAGGACATCTGTGAAAACTAGGGTTGCGGGCCATGGCAGGAACTGTGCCTCTGAGGGTTGGTTGGGGAATGACTTGGAAGTAGACATAAGAACTTCTGTGGTACTCACAATATCACATTAAATATACAGTTGGCCCTCTGTATCTGTAGTTTCTGAATCCATGGATTTAACCAACTAGGGATAGAAAATGTTTGGAAAAAAGGGTACTTTAGTGAAGTTCTCAAATGTTTTGTGTCATTATTTGTTAAACAATACAGTATAGTAACAATTCACATACTGCACACACTGCTTTAGATAAGTAATCTTGGGATGATTTAAAGAGTATGGGAGGCCATGCTGATGCTACAACATTTCATATATGAGATTTGAACATCCACAGATTTTAGTATGTAGGTATTATAGACAACTAAGTTAGATAGAAATTAATAGGCAGCCAGACTGGGATGGGCCCTAAAGAGAGTCAGTGTAGAAGATGAGAGTATCTCAAAACTGTGGCTGGAGACCAGGCCTCAAGATGGAAATGCAACAGGCAGGCCTTTGAACCTCCCTAAGAGATCACAGCAGCTTGAGATTATACTGTAATCAGCACCAGCTGGTCCAGTAAATCCAGGTAGGCATCAGTGGGTAACCAGAACATTTGGACCCACCACCCATTCCTTTCTGTCCCTGTCCCTTGTTCTTTCTATGCTAGAAGTTACAGATACACTCATGTTAATGATACTTGCCTTGCACCCTTGGTGCATGTCTTATGTCTCTATAGGAACAATATTAGTTGAGTGCCTATACCTGTAATCCTATTGGTTGATTGTGGTTTGATCCATCACTTCTAATATTGTGATTTTGCTGTACAAAATATCACATGAAGAGCGTCTGTAGCAACTCCTTTTGGGAACCCCTATTGCCTCTCAGGAGCTTTCTCTCCATAAACCTTTCCTACGCTTTACCCCATTCCTCAAAATTCATTCTTCCATATTTGGGAGACATGAGCCAGGTGCATCAGACATCTAGCAGGTTGGAAGTTATTTTTCCCTGTCATATAAGGGAGTTCTGGAACCAACACCTGTGGATACTTGGAGGCAAACTTCTTATTTGCTAAACCCCAAAGTCTTGGAAAAAAATAACTTTCTGGGGTAACAAGTGTTTGATATCTTGGCAGTGGTGAGTATTCATACAGGAAATGCATTTAGAAAAACTCATTATTGTAAACTTAAGGTATATACATTTTATTCTAGGTATACTTTTCTCAATTAAAAAGTTGCAAATGTAGAGAATCTACAATATGAATTAGCATTCGGTAGGCCTCAGCCTTTAGGGTTTAGTTCGAATACTGCCTCCTCAGAGATTTTTCACTCATCAACACCACTGCCCTTTCTGTACCATATAACTCACTTTTATTTTCTTTATACTGAGACAGGAGATTAGGGTGTGGGAAAGCTGACTGGGGAAGTGATCTGGGGTCTGATCTGTTAATTACACGATCCCAGAACATGTGTGCAGAACAGTTGCCAGAGCCATGCACCTGGACTTCACACAAGAACTTGAGCAGTTTTCAATAGGATAGGATGGTCAAGATCTGATGTCAGCCTGAGGTGTGGAATCCCGGCAGCACCTCTCAGGACCCGTATATAGAAATTCTTGCAGGTTTCCTCTTTCACTCAACCCAAGCTTGCTCTGCAGAGCCAGTTTGTCTTTCCCTTTTCACTTATACTTTTTCAAATAAGCTTTGCCACAGCTTTTTGCTCATTTTGTTCAATCTTTGTTAGGGGTGAGAAGAACCTGGAGTCTAATTCCAGAAGGAGAGGTGGGCAGTGTTTATTTAGCAAGCCACTTTTAGAAGAAGCTACTTGGTAACAATACCACTTATTGGTATCCAAAAGAACATTATTGTTGTTGTTGTTATTATTATTATTATTATTTGTAGTACTAGGGATTGAACTCAGGGAGCTCTGAGCTACATCTCTGGTCCTATTTATTTATTTGTTTTGAGACAGGGTCTCTTTAAATTGCCCGGGCTGGCCTTGAATTCTTGATCCTCCTGTCTTAGCCTCCTGAGTAAGTGGGATTATAGATGTGTGCCACCACACATGGCTCCAAATGAACATTTTAACAACTAATTAAAAAATCAAGTACGTGGTAGTTAATCATTAGTCATTCCATCACTTCCCATTACAGGGTAAGCTTTATGAAAACAGGGAACTACCTTTATTTTACTCACTACTTTATCTTTGAGGCCTGGGCATCAAGGATTTGCCTAGTTGGATTTTCTTGGGGGGAGTGGGGATTGAACTCAGGGCCTTCGAACTGAGCTACATCCCCAGCCATTTTAATACATTTTTTCTAAAATTTTGAGATAGAGTCTCACTATGTCTCTAACTTGCCCAGGCTGGGCTTGAACCTGTGATTGCCTCAGTCTCCTAGAGTGCTGGGATCATAGGGATGCACCACCATACTTTTTTATTTGTTGTGATTGAATATATAATAGATACAAGACCAGAAAACTTAAACTGTTTAATGTAATTGAATTCCTTGTATTTGCAAAATATGGGATGGGGAGTGTGCAAGGGGTTTACCATCACCAAAAGAACTCACAATTCTATTCCTCAGATAAACATTTCCTACCTAACTTCCTGTGTGCTGAATGCTGGAATGAAGCCTGATAAACTCAAATAAAATCAGACTGTTAGTGTTGTTGAGAGATGTGTTGAATGGGTGTGGACAGCCTTGGCTACTGGGAAGTGGGAATAGGCTCTGAATGCTTTAGAACATCTATTTTTAGGTTTATTTACAGATAAGGAAGCTAAGATTGTTGGTTTGTTTTTTAACTATAGTAACTTCTTGTTGAAATTTTAGTTAAAACCAGGACCCCAGGATGGGCAGCAAGGAGATTAATTAGAATGAGGGGTGTCCAGGCAATGGGAAGGAAGAAGAAATGACAGATGAAAGAGATACTTCAGCTACAACCTTAGCTTTCATTGTCTAGTCCCTGTAAGGGAAGGCAGCCCTGGCCATTGTATTTTTTTTAAGATGCATTCCTTTATGATTGCTTTATAAGATTGAGATGATTGTCATGTGTATTGGTCAGTTTTCCCACCTCTGAGACACAATATCTAACACCCACAACTTCAAGCAGGAGAGGTTTGTTTGGCTCACAGTTTCAGTCCACAGTTGGTTGCTCCAAGGTAGCTACAACATAGTGGCAGGGCATGGTGGAGGAAACTGCTCACTCACAGTGGCTGTGAAGCACAGCAGGTCAGGATGAGCACCAGAAAGGAGGAAGCCAAGGATCAGATAGAGACCCTAAGGTTATACCTTATGACCCATCCAGACACATCCAGAAGTGTGCTTGACAAATCCTGTAGGCTGCTCCAAAGCCAATCAAGTTGACTGTTGAGCTTAACTATCCCACCATGCAATGTGTATTTGTTGAGAATTTTAGGCAAATGTCTTCATACATTGCTTCCAAAACTCTGTTGGATAGACTTTTATCTGGAAAATGCTCTCCTTGAGTCTCAAAAGCACTCCCTCCCAGAAGCCAGAACTCATTCCTTTCTGTTGATAATAATCACTAGCTCCCCTCCCCAGGCACTTCCTGACGGTTCATGCATTTCCTTCCCAAGAGACTTAAATAGACACCAGCAGCCTGAGTGGCATTATGGACAACCCTTTCAGGAAGTAAGCAAGCAGCTGCTCTGAGTCCATGAAGGATACAGGTTTCAATTTCAACAGGGACAACATGGGTTTGACATAAATGGCAACTGTCTAAATCTAGAAGTTTTTCTTAACTGGGTCTGAAAAGAGCAGTAGGTAAGGCAACTATGTATGGAATGATGTGGGTATATTTCTGTCTAGGACTGAGAGATTTATGACTTTATTTTAAAAGTTTATTTATTTTTAGATTATGAGAGTAAAACCTACTCATTCTTGTATTCCTTGGATAAATTTAAATTCAAAAAATAAAGAGTAGCACATTGAAGATGAATATTTCTCATAATTCCACTACCTAGTCATGGTCATTATTAGCAATTTGATGTATTTCCTTGCAGTTGTTCTCACACACACACACACACACTATATGTATAATTTTGCATCTTAAGTTTTTTCATTTACTATCTTTCTACATTATCAAATAATCCCCACACCCATTTCACATGTGAGGGATTCTCACATGATATACCTTCATTGCAGTAGCAATTCCAGGTTCTGCACAATGACCTTGCTTCTTGGTTTCTTAAGATCTATTTCTGACCTGAGGTTCCATGACTTGTTCTCCCTCATTAGTGACTTGGTTCCAAGATACCTGATCAGCCATGAAGAGAACAGAAGTCCTTGTTGAGAAGGTAAGGAGTATGTGAATGAAGTAGATCTGATGACTGCTGTCGCTTCTCTTAACGCATGTAAATTCCCAGTACTGCATAAAACAAAAACATCCTGTGATGACAGTTTAATGGTGTGGAATCTGTAGTTTTTGACTTTGCCTAACTGATTCACCCACATTTGTATTATGTGAGGAAATCCTCAAGGGCCAACTTGAGCTTCCTTGAGAATTTCTCTTCTTTCATCCTCGTAATTGTAAACTTGAGTTAGCACAAACACTTCTTGGAAGACAAACTATTCATTTTTGTTTTGTTTTGGTTATCTTGTTTTTTGGGTGCTGGAAAGAGGTGAGGTAAAGAGAAATACGAGCTGCTGGTGAGGGACTGCGGGGCGGGGGCTGGGCTCTATTTCTGGTGCAGAAACAGCCCTTAGCCATGGGCCATTCTACTTGAGACCTGTGAATTCAGTGCATCCTCTTAAGAAGGTCTGGTGGGTCTGGCTAGAAAGTTTTTTCAGGGCTTCTTAGAATTCCAGGTGAGCTGGCCCTACAGGCTCAAACTGGCAAAATCCTATCTGAAGTCCCCAAGGCCACAGCATTCCTTAACCTGTGACCCCACTTTCAGACTCAGCTTCCTCCCCAGCCTCTGAACTGTTGTCATAGTGCCCAGCGCCATCTGGAAAATAGAAGTCCTCTGTCTTGAAGGCTCAAAACTTGCCTGTTAACTGTTGTTGGGAAAAAATCTTTATTCAATTTTTATCCCTACAAAAGAATGATCATAACTGATTCATGTAAAGATTTTTAAAACTCTGAAATATATTTGCCACCAAAGACAAGCAGTCCTTTTTCCTTAAAGTGGGCTGAGTTCTGGAAATAAAGGTTTGTAATGTCAGAAGAGAAGCAGGTTAAGTCCTTGGCCAGGACTTAGCAAAATGCAACAATCAGTTTGCCTTTTCTGAATGCTGAGTAAGTCCTCATGGTCTTGCTCATCTGGAAGCATACCAGAATGAGGGAGTTGGTGGGGAACTCCTTGGTCTGTAAGACCTTTTAAAAATAAAAGGAGAATGTTTAAAAGTCTAGGTCTTTCAAAGCCATGTCTAACATTTGCAGGGCTTTTGTTAATATCTGCTTCTTGCAAACAGAGAGGAGACTTAGTAACAGCAAATCCTTAAACCTTCCCCAGCCCGTTCCTTACTATTTCTTTCTTTAATGAAGGGAAATTGGTGTACTATAATGTGTCAGTGTTGGGGGCTCACAAGGATACAAATGGAAAGTAAAGAGCTCCTGACTGCCCGTGTGCCAGGTGCTCGCTAATTGTAAGATGAAATAATGGATAATAGCCCATCTTGGTGTGCTGATCAATGCAGTCCACAATGGGATGCAGAAGGGGTCACCAGAGACAATGTGTAGGCCTCTCATTGCTTCTATTCATTAACCAGGCACTGATGGCTGAAATACAGGCTCTATTACCTACAGGCAACAATGACAGGGACCCTGCATCAAATTGTAATTAGGTTTGATCAGGGCTGGGGTACAGTTGCTACCATCAGAAACACTCTGAATTAATTTTATACTTGTGAAAGGATATGAGGTGACATTGATTTAATGGTAACCAAAGCAACCCACTTTCTATGACTGTCTAAGCTTGGAAGAAAGAAGTAAAAAGAGGAAGGGGAAAAAGGGAGGGCAAAGGAAAACAGGGAGATGCCCATTGTAGTTACATTCATTTTATCACTACTAGTTAGGAGAAAATGTGTTTAATAGGAGCAAGGGCGTCATAGCATGCTGATTACTGTCTGGGTCCTGGGAACTTTGTGGGTGTCATTATGTGACCAAAGCAGGTCTTGGGATGCTTCAATTCCTGTTCTGTTTTGCCCATTTCTCACGTGTTTGGAAATAGCTTGTTTAGGGCAGGAGTTTCAATTTGTAGGAAAAAGGAAGAGGATATTCAAGCCGGGCCACTTTTCCTTTTTCTGGTAAAAATCAGTTATTCAGCCTTTTTGTCTTTGGTGCTGTGTGTGTCTGGGATCCAGTGACTCATATAACAGCGAACAGAAGACTGTTTGGTGTAGTTTGGAGTAGTGGAGTAGTTTATGGAGATAGCAACATGGACAGTGTGGTAAGGGGCCTAAACCTAGTTCTTTACTATGGAAAATACATTAAGTTTTGTTTCAGTGTTAGCATCTTACCTTACGATTTGAGATCGCTGGTATAACCTGTGTACATATACATACATTTTCATCTTATTCAGATACTGGCATGCATGATCTGCTCTATTCATGTCTGTTTGATCTCTACCATTTAGATATCATAAATGAAATATTTTCTCTACTTGTACCTGGCAGATTTATTAATCTTTCCCCATACCATATTGGTATCAAGAGTAGAATTATCACACTCATTTTGAGGATAGGATTCTGTTAAACTATGTAGACAATGATTTACAGGGACAGGCTTCTTTTCATAAGTACATCTCATGTTATTTTGTGGACAAGAAAATGGAATGTAAATATTCTGAGTCAATTAAGTGAGCAGGAAGTGTTGAAACATGGTATATATCCTCCTGATTTTAAAAAAGGAACATTTGAACTCTTTTTAAAATTTTTCTCTTGGATTCAACATATTAGCTATTCAAATAATAAAATTTTAATAAGCATGTGGAGAGGTCATTGAGGTGATATTGATGCATATTATGGCATATCTGACTATCTAGAAATTTCATGTCAACTTTAGATTTCAGGATGTTCAAGATTTCAAAAAAGCTTTACATTTAGCTAAAATTTATTTCACCTATTTGGAGCTGGAGAATTTACAAATCTTAAAAATGTACTTTACAAAGCCTGCCTCGCAAGCGCAAGGACCCGAGTTTGATCCCCAGTACAAAAAAAAAAAAAGCACTTCAACTGTGTTGCTTTCATTGTCTTTCTCTTTAGGCCAAGACAATGTGAGTGAATGAACATGGAGACATTGTGGAGACGGAATTAAGAGAGTTAAATGGTAAGGCCTCCATATCACAGCTTAGTAGGTTTTCCTGAGCCCTCTTTTATTTCTTAGAAAAATGTTTTGTTTACACTGCACTGATTTACCCCCTCCAAACACACAACTTCTAAAAGGCAAGAGTTGGAGGAGTAGGTGCCATAAAATATAGTTCAATAATATGTAGGACTGTACCTGTTTATACAACTCTATCTGAAATTTGTTGACACCCAAAACCAGCTACACTAAAGATAACTCTGGGGACATCTAGGTGAAGTCTTTATCCTGATGGGAATGTATGGTTGTTTTAGAGTCTAAATAGGATACAGGGGTTATTCCTTTGGCCAGTTGATTGGCACATGGGAAGATTTCATAAAGTCCACATATAACTACAGCAGATCTTCAAAGTTATTATCCTGTCACAAGTTCATAGAAGTATAGAGCTGGAAGTCATGAGATCAAAATGGCCAGAATGTAATTGCACTGCGTACACTGTGTAAAATCAAGTGAACTGTCCTGGAAATTCCTGGTGGTCTCTTGACCAGAAACATCTAAAAGGAAATCTCTGAGAGGTAATTAAGAATACTTGGGTAACTTTGTTCCTGAATATCAAGTTTTAAGGCTCATCTCTGTGATCACTTCTTGCAATCTGCACACAGGACAACTCATTACAGACTGCTTATTAGAGACACTGAGCTCTTGAGTTCAAAGAGAGGGTGGGCTTTAGACTATCCAGAGCCAAACTGACTCTGCAGGGCCAACCTTTACATTGCATTCTAAGTCTTATCTTGGTTCTGGAAACATTTTGGTTCTGCTCCAAGTCTGTTTTGCTCCAACTCAGTGATGACAGACATATATTTGAGCTCGTGTGGTCTGAAGTTAAAGGTCTCCACTAAGCCATGGGTATCTTTATGAGCAGTGGCATAGAAGAGCTGAATTTGACCGATGATGCACTGTACCTCAGCAACATTCAGAAATGTGGAGTCCATGTCCTCTGTCATCAGCGCTAAGCCTCTTTCTTCCTTAATTCAGGGAAGCCATAGAAAGTCAGCTGGCCAGCTATAGCATCCCTCTAGGGCCTGGATATTGTAAGTGCAGTGTAGCGGAGTTCAGGGCCTGTCCATTATCCTACAAAGAACTCATACCCTTCCCTTCTTGGCAGTGCACACAGAAATGCTGGACAGGAATGAGCCCGGTTCCAGATCAAACCAAACTTCTCTCTAGGAATAACTGCATAGATTATCTTTTGCTGCATGTCACTGCCACCAAATCTTGTCCTTGATGAATCTTTCGCTCCAAGGCTGTTTCCCCAAGCATCTATCTTCCACTCCTCACATGTGGTAAAATCACCTTACCTCAAGTGCTCACTGGCTGCTTCTCCATGCTGGACGCAGCTGGGTCAGCTAGGCAGCTCAGCTGGATCTCGTCCCACAGCTGGGGCAAAAGCAAGGGAGTGGCCTTCAGCTCAGCTCAGACTGCAGCCTCCTTGGCTCGAGGGGGACACCACAGCTGTGCAGGCCAAGTGAGTGCAGCAAGCTGGCACCGTGCTCAGGCCTCGCTGTACATGGCCACACGCAGGATCCACCTGCAGTCCCCAGGACAGCGCCATTGCTCTCCACCTCCTTCTCCACCATGGCCTCTTGTCTGTTCCATTGCTGCCCCCCAACACTATTTTGGTAAGGAAGAGTAAGTGGAGGAAATAGTGGGGACATTAAAGTTTAAGTGATCCCAGCACCCATGTGCACATCATATGCCAAATTTTGAGAAGTAGGACCAAAATATGTGTACAGGAAAGCTTGGCAGGCGCAAGACTGCTGTCCTTAGAAAGACCTGTTTCTGAGGTTGGCCATTGTTGGTATCTGGGAACTGGGCTGGTAACATTTCCCCTATATTGGTATAAAAGTTTCCCTAAACAATAAGTTTAGCTTCCTGTGTAAATAATGTGGTATATGCTAAATACCTGCTTTCCTTTATGGTGCCTGGAATTTCAGGGACTGTGGTTAGTCATTAAGACACTGTGCCCATGGGACCAACCCAGGAGACAATACTTGGACCTTATTTCTTGTTTCTTCCAGACTTTGCCTTGTGTGCCTTTTCCTGTGGCTGATTTTGCTATGCATCTTTTCACTGTAATCAGTGTGAGCTGTGAGTAAGAATATATGCTAGGTCCTGTGAGTCCTTCCAACAAATTATCAAACTTGAGGGTCGCTTTGGAAACCCAGACCCAGTAGGAAGTTGGTTCTGAGTACTTCACTATTAACACTGTCCACATCCTCACAAGCAGTGCTTTGAAAAGAAGATGACTTAGCAAAATATTAAGAATTCTTGTGAAAAGTGTCACTACTTAATACAGAGAGAAAGAAACAGATTTAGTTCTGAGAGGGCAGCCCACAGAAGTTACATATGCCAGGCTTTTCTAGGAACCAGGAACAGGTGTGAAAATACAGGAGGGAGGTGCTTTGAAAGTTCTTCCTCCCATCTTTTCACAGCACACCCATCAGCCATTAACCATCAGGGCTTCCAGTCATGAGTAACCTTTATTTTCCTCTTTTTTTCTGTTTTCTTTTGGTACCAGGAGTTGAACTCAGGGCCTCGAGTTTACCAGGCAGGTGCTATGCTGCTGACCTGAGCTAAATCCCCAGCCCTATGTTCTTCTTTTGGATTAGAAGCATTGGAATGGCTGTAAAGGAGAGATGATCAATGAAACAGAGGATGTCAAGGACAGGGCTGACATTTCCTTATAGAATGTAGGTTCTGTGCTCCATGTGAACCTGGAATCTATTTGTAGCAGAAGGACATCCCCTATCAGGGGGTATTTCCACCTCAGTGGTATAAACCTAGGAATGGTACATGGGACCAAGCTTGGCAGATGGAGAACAGCTCAGTTCTTTCAAAAAAAGCTGACAATTTAGCAGACCATTCCCAGTCACTCCCAGGACTATGGGGGTACAAAAAGCATGTACACAACACAACATCTTTAACCTCTAGCTTGGAGCTAAAGTGAGAAGAAAGCCAGGGAGAATTCATTGACATTATATTAGAGGGCAGCCTGCACAGACACACCATGCTTCTCCCCCAAAAAGAGAGGAAGAAAGAAAAAAAATAGCATGTAAAATGTGAACACCCAGCCTAGAAGAAACTATATCTCAGAACATCATTCAATAAAAGAATTTAATAAGAACATGAATTCAAAAAATAAGAACTCAGACGTGGGATGGCCAAATGGAACAGGAGAAGAGTATGAAAGACCCGAGGAGCCCAGGGGACTGACAGCATGATACCGTACAGGCCCACATTTGTATCTCTTCTATTGAGGACAAGGACAGGCATGGCAGAAAATTGTTCTTCTGACAGAGAACAGTCTTGAAATAATCACAATGCTCACAGAAGAAAACAAGATTAAAGTACTTAGGAGAAACTGAATAAATATTGAAAGGTAAACAAAAATAATCAAACATACAAGAACTGGTGTACTTAGAGGACTCAGCCCATCAAATAGAGGATTCCAACTCTTGGAAGACACAGGAAGAAGAAAGTTGCCTGAATAGTTTCAAAGAAAAATTGTTAGTGTTCAACACGGAATCTTTTCTTGATTATTTAGTTCAAGGGTAAAGAAGGAATTGCTCATTCATCCAGGTAGGAAAACGCAATTCTTTTCAAGGAAGATATCAGGTTGACTAGAGACTGCTCCACATCAGTGTTACATTCTAGAAAAGAATCTGTTGTAATGTCTGTGAAAGAATGCAAAGTCCCCAAATGTTATAATAAGGCAAGTTATCATTCAAATGTAACAAGCAGAGGCATCTCCTTTCAAAGATAGAAGACCTGAGTCATACTTGAAAATGTAAGTGGTGATGAATTGCAGCCATGCAAGATATGCACATGGATAAAATAAGGGAACTCTGAAAAAAGAAAAGCCATTGCAAAGGACCTGGTGACCATGGAATCCATTTAAATACAGGACTGAAATTAAACAAATATGGGTAGGAGTATGTGAATGTTATAATGTTGACAGTAAGAAATGGTCTAAAATAAAAAAATGGGACAATAGGAAGAAAGGAAAGCAGTAACAGTTTTTCAGCACTCATTGCTGAATTAATTGGTATTTTATGTGGGATTTACTTTTAACAAACACAAGTTGCTTTCAACATATTGGGGGATTTTATATCTTTTTTTCTTTCAGGTTTTAGTAAATAATATTCCTTCTGGTTTAAAAAGAGCAGCTTAACTTAATTTCTTTTTTTTTTTTCCTGTTTAACAGAAGGACTTTTAAGTTAATGTTTTATTTATTTATTTATTTATTTATTTATTTATTTGTAACAGGGATCGAACTCAGGTCCTTGCACTTGTGAAGCAGGTGGTGGAACCACTGAGCTAAATCCCCAGCCCTAGTTAATGTTTTAAATAGCACCTATGTTAGGATTCCATTTGTGTGAAACCATGCTCTTTAGGCACTCACCCATTCTTTTGCTAGCACACGCACACACACGCATACACACACATCCAGATTAATGAAAAGTCAGTGAGCTTTTTCTGAATAATAAGATTTTTGGTGACTTGAAAAATTGTGCTGGTCTTATTGCCCAAGATTTGTTTTCTACAAGGTTTTTACTTGTTGGGAGCAAAGCTACATAATTCTAGGGAAAAATCATTTGAGTAGGCCTAGTTCTCCTGCCTACAGCCCAGCTAGGACATTCCAGACATAACTGCATTTTGGCCTCGGGTCACAACTGAGACCTCTGTGATCCCCTGACGCTGTAATCTCCAGGACAAGACCACACCTTTGGGAGAGGCCAGGGAGGAACCAAATCTTCATCTGCTTAGTTCCTCATTGTTCTTAGATTTCCACTGCCCCCCAGTCTTTTGTTACACCTTGTTTATCCCAATGTGAAGTAATAAACTCTATATTTCACTTGTTACATCTGTTTCCCCATGGACTGAATAAAAGGTGCTGCAATCTAGGGGGGCTTTTGTCTTTGCTGCCCAGAGCAGCACTGATCAGACTCAAAGCTCAGCTTCTTCTCATTTGTCTACCTTTCCTGTAATTCGCCGTGTGCTGCCGTGGCTCGCAGGAGACTAGCACTTACTGCAGAGGTTCTAGTAATGTCCCCTTCCCCTGTTCCCTACATTTACTAAAAGAAATCTTAGCGGGTTTCCCCTTTTAAAGATAGATTGTGACTATGTATGCCACTGTCTCTTGATATTGAACCTTTGTTTCAGTATAGTCATACATTGTTTGAATATATTAATACAAGCAGAGAGAATATTTTCTGTGCTTCTATTCCATGAAAAAGTACATATATCAAGTAAATGGCTATGTTAGTGTTCCATTGTTGTGACAAAATACCTAAGAAACAGTTTAAAAGAAGAAAATATTTCATTTGATTCATGGTTTCAAAGTTCCATGTAGCTTGGCATTATCACTGTGGGTCTGTAGCAAAGAGGAACATGGTGGGGAGAGCAAGATAGGGCAAAGCTGCTCACATCATAATGGCATGGAAACAAAGAGAAAGCTCTCTTTTGCAACAAAGCACCAACCCCCAAACCATTACCATGTGGATTCATTAATAAGTTAATATAGGTTCAGCTGTTGATGAGGTTAGAGCCCCTGTCATCTAGCCATTTAAAAAAAATTTTTTTTATAGCAAACCCTTTATTGGTACCGTTTAGGCATACATAATGATAACACTCATCATTGGGAACTTGCACCTGTACATGGTATAGCCCGCCCTTTTTCCCCATTCCTCCCTCCATTTTGTAACTGTATTGTACATAGTATTGTACACAGTATTGAAATATAGCACAAATAAATTGACTTTCACCTTGATGACATATTTATCCCTTTTAAATGAGTAGTCAAATAAAAAATTGCAAAACTGGTGAGGAATTTTTCATCTTCAGGTTCCTTTGATTCCATAAATGATGGTATCATTTCACAATTCACAAAATCTTTTCAGCATTTTACTCCAACTTGGCCACCTCACTTCAGAAAAGTAAGTGATGCCCCCATAATCAGCATCCTTACTCTTAAGGAACTTGTGGAATTCATGATGATTCGATCTCTAGGACCTCATGAAATTCAGAGCTTTAATGATGATTTGCATAACATCTTTTTGTTGTTGTTTTTGAGACAGGGTCTCCCTACATAGTTCAGGCTAGTCTTGAACTCATTATTTGAACTCATGGTGATTCTCCTGCCTCAGCCTCCTGAGTACTAGGATTATAGGCATGTATCACCACACCTAGCTCTCATTACATCCATTTTTAAAGTTTGAGTTTCCTGGATGTATGATGCAGTACTACTTTATTAAATGTTATTTGCCAGAGACAATTTTGTCATCTCATTAATTTATAAATCCCTCTTTTCTTTTTTTTGAGACAGGGTTTCACTCTGTAGTTCAGCCTGGCCTTGAATTCATTATGTAGGCTAACCTCGAAATTAAAGAGATCCTCCTGCCTCAGCCTCCTGAGTGCTGGAATTATAGGCATGTGCCACCACATCCAGTTTAAATCCCTCTTATTTACCAACAATCACAGTAAACCACTATGGCTACACCAGATATGTTGACAAAGTTTGAAGAAAATCACTGTTATTTTTACTGCTTCATACAAATGAAGAGATTTAGCTGTATTTTAATGGTATCAAAGAAGCCATTTCTTCAATGATACTATATTCATAATCTGTAATATTGTGAATTAAAAACAGCAAGTTGAGGGCTGGGGATTTAGCTCAGTGGTTCTGCTGCCTGCTGCACAAACACAAGGTCCCAAGTTCAATCCCCGGTATAAAAAAGCCCAAAACAACAACAACGACAACAACAACAAACCCCTGGCAGCTCCCAGAGTGAAGGAGGCTTCCGAGTAGGTGTGCTACAGGTCCCAGTGCAGAGGAGGTGAGACACATGGGTGCCAGCACCCCCCCCCCCCCCATTGAAATGAGAAGACTCAAAACAAGCCTCAGAACAAGACTTCCAGGTCACATTCAGCAACCCAAAGGGAAATGAGATGAAACATTCTGATACTCAACCACCTGGACTCCCTGAACTAGCAATGAAAGAGGATCTGGAAAATATGAAATCAGAAATGATTTCTCACAAAACAGCAGAGATTGGGCCCATACTTCAAGACATGATTAATAAATCTAGAGGACACAGAAAAAAAATAGAGGAGCTTAGGAACACGATGGAATTCCAACATAGGAAACAAATGGAATCTGTAAAATAGATGCAAACAGATTTCTAGATTAAAAACTCCATTGAAAGTCTATGCAGCAAAATGAGCCAATGTGAAGACAGAATATCAGATATAGAAGATAAGATTGCAATTAGTGACCAGAAAAAGAAAAAATTCTTTAAAATTGTAAGGGACCACAAGAAATCAATCCAGCAGCTGCTAGACGATGCAAAGAAGAATAACTTAAGACTGATTGGAGTCAATGAAGAAACAGGAGAGAGTGCAGATGACATAGAAAAAAACTATTCACAGAAGTGATGGCAGAAAACTTTCCAAGCAGGGGGAAAGAATTTGACATACAGATAAGTGAGGCATATAGGACTCCAAATAGCCTTGATCAAAAACAATCTACACATCGGCATATAACTGTTAAGATTCCAGAAACCCAACAGAAGAACAAAGTTCTATAAGCAGTTAGAAAAAAGGAACAAATCACATACAAAGGAAAGCCCATCAGAACCACAACAGACTTCTCAACACAAACACTCAAGGCAAGAAGAGGTTGGAGTGATGTATTTCAAGCCCTAAAGGAAAATAACCTTCAACCCAGGATGATGTACCCTGCAAAACTATCTTTCAAAATTGATGGTGAAATAAAATACTTTCATGACAAAGAGAACCTTAGGAAATTCATGAATACCAAACCAGCACTCCAAAAACTTTTAGACAAAATCCTAGGAAAAGACAACAAGGATCACAACCCCAGGAAACCCAGCAGAATGAATCCACTGGGCATGACAAGAAATTAAAAGCAAAGGGGAAGAATCAAACAAAAAGAAAAAGTCATGACAATGATAAGACAATACGTATCAGTTATAACCATCAATGTTAGTGGTCTCAACTCACCAATCAAAAGAATTAGACTGGCAGAATGGGTCAAGAAGCAAGATCCAACAATATGCTGCATACAAGAAACACACTTAATTCAAAAAGAAGCCAATAGACTGAAAGTTAAAGGGTGGAAAACAATACTCCATGTGACAGGAACCCCCCAAAAAGGAGGAGTAGCTATCCTCTTTGGAGATCAAGTGGATTTCAAACCTACACTGATTAAGAGAGACAAAGAAGGTCACTACATCCTTGTAAAGGGAACAATCCAATGGGAAGAGATGACAATCATAAATGTCTATACATCAAACACTAGTGCACCCAGCTATATAAAACAAATACTAACAGACATGAAAAATCATACAAGCACTAATACAATAGTAGTGGGGGACCTCAATACCACATGGTCACAAATAGATAGATCAACTAGACAAAAACAAGCAATGAAATACTAGAACTCAATCAAACTCATGAACAAATGAACTTAACAGATATTTACAGAGTGTTCCACCCCACAAAATCAGAATATACACTCTTTTCAGCTGCACATGGGTCCTTCTCCAAAATAGTCCAAATACTCACTCATAGAAAATATTTAGGTAAGTGCAAAGTTATTGAAGTTATCCCCTGTACATTATCAGATCATAGTGTGATGAAATTGGAGATCAATAGCAAAAGAAACCACAAAAATTCTATAAACACATGGAAACTGAACAACACATTTCTGAATAACCAATTGGTCACAGAGGAAGTTAAAGAAGAAATCAGACAGTTCCTTCAATTAAATGATAATGACAATACAGCATATTGGTACCTATGGGACACAATGAAAGCAGTCTTACACGGGAAATTCATAGCAGTGAATACTCATATTAGGAAAACAGAGTGAGCCCAATTAAACAACCTGATGCTGAACCTCAAGCTTCTAGAAAAAGAAGAGCAGGACAAACCCAAAGCTTATACAAGGGAGGAAATTGCAAAGATCAGAGCACAAATGAATGCAATGAAGACTAAGAAAACAATATAAAAACATCAATGGAGCCAAGAGTTGGTTCTTTGAAAGAATCAACAAAATTGACAAACCCTTAGCCAACCTTATCTGAAAAAGGAAAGAAAAGGTCCAAATCCATGCAATTAGGAATGAAAAGGGTGAAATTACAACAGACCCAGCAGAAATCCAGAGTATCATCAATACCTACTTTGAGAACCTATATGCCAATAAGATGGATAATACAGAAGAAATGAACAGATCCCTACACACATATGAATTACCAAAGTTGAACGAAGAAGACCTAAAAATTCTAAACAACTCAGTATCACTCAATGAAACTGAAAATGTAATTCAGAATTTACCAACTAAGAAAAGCCCAGTTCCTGATGGCTTCACTGATGAATTCTACAAGACATTTAGAGAGGAACTACTGCCACTACTGTTTAAACCTTCAACAAAATTGAAAGGGAAACAATACCTCCAAATTCATTCCTGGAAGGAAGCATGACCTTGATGCCCAAAGCAGAGAGAGACCCAACCAAAAAAGAGAACTGTAGGCCAATCTCACTAATGAACATAGATGCAAAAATCCTTAATAAGATACTGGCAAATACAATGCAGAAGATCATGAAGAGGATCATACACCCTAACCAAATGGGATTCATCCCAGGGATGCAGGGATGGTTTAACATATGTAAATCAATCAATATAATACATTATATCAATAGAGCCAAGGACAAAAACCTTATGATCATCTCCATAGATGCAGAAAAAGCATTTGACAAAATCCAACACACATTTATGATAAAAACCCTACAAAAAATTGGAATAGA
>NW_004624809.1:7742716-7756400 GCF_000247695.1 Heterocephalus glaber
GAGTTAGTTTCATTAATTTGTCTTCCAAGGTACTTCCTAGAAGTTGTCAAATTTATTTCAAAACAGATTTTTGAAATATGCTTTCTATATCCTTTGAAATTCTGTAAAATCTGTGGTAATGTCTCCTAGATCTTGATATTATAATTTAAAATTGTATAATTGATATTGTGTAACAGGAAGAAAAGGTCTAAAAGAGCAGGGGAATTGGGAGGGGTAGGGGAAAGGAAAAAGGGAAAAGAAAAAATATGAGCAAAGGGAAAAAATGGAAACAAAGTCTTTGCAAATTGGGAAGGGTGGAGGGGGTGAAGGGAGGGTGAGGGGGTGAAGGGAGGGCAAGAGAAGGGGAAAAATAATAAGAACCAAGATACTCATGTAATGGTACAAGGTCCCAATGATGTATGTAAATGTATTTTATACCTACAATGTACCAAGAAACTTAATGGGGTAAAAATATATATATGAAAAATATTTAACAGAATTCACGACCCATTTAGAAGAATGCAAAAGAATGTCTTTGCTCTGATAACCAGCATATGTAAAAACTCCACAGCTGACATATCAATAGTGAAAGGCTGAATGCTCTCCTCCTAAGCACAGGGCCAGGTGGAGATATTGACACTCACTCTTTCTGATCAGCATGACACTGGAGGTCTCAGCCAGTGCAATAAGTCAAGAAAAAAGAAACAAAAGGCTTATATTGTAAAGGAGTAAGTAAAAATGTCCTTATTCACAACTAATAGTTGTTTAGGAAGAAAAATCCTAAAGTAATCTTCATAAGAGTGATTGGACTGGATGTATGAATTTAGCAAGATTGCAGAATACAAGGTAAATATGCAAAAATCAACTATAGGTCTTTACCAGAAATGAGCAATCAGAAAATGAATAAAAGTAACTTTTAATGAGATCAAAAATATTACACAGTAGTCCCCAAGTGGTGGAGCAGTGAGTGCCAACAATTTAGCTTTGTCAGGGCAAAGTGTCTGGAGCCTGGAAAACAATATCTTGGAGAGGAATCAAAGTGAGTGGAGGTTACCAGGGAATTTACAGAGGAGAAGAAAATAAGATTAAGTGATACAGAAGAATTAGATCACACTGAAGAGGAAAGACTGCACAGTGTCACCAATAGCAGCTGGCTAACCTCTAGCTGGGAGGCAAAGTGAAACTAATAAATTGTTTGCTCTCAGAGAACCAGAGAACTGCATCAGGAGCAAAAGAAACATCTGCAGCTGGAACCAGAAAGAATGTGGAACACTTACTTCTAGATCAGCCTTCCACAGTCAATAGCTGGCCAAAGGGAGACTCAAAACAGGGTCTCAAAACAGGCATGCTAATTCTCAACTAGCTCTGCTGGATAGCACTGTGATGGATAAGCCTGCTATGGCTGATTTGATTGCATAGGAATAATCCTGACTCAGTGAACAACTTAGTGCCAGTGAACCTGTCTGCTGAAGCTACCATCACATCCAGGGAGAGGGACAGCAAGAGTTCCTAACCCAAGAACACTTGACTGAATCAAACTTTGCAGGAATGCCTACAACTGGCAGAAAGAAGTCCTGAGTCTGAGCCAACTTGAGTATTGCTGTGGAGGGATCAGAGGGTTCCTGGGGTGTGAGTACTCAGACTCTCTGGCCAAGCAGCTACTTGGGAATCACATGTGCAGTACCTCATTGAAATATTTAATCTGTGTTCCTATCAGACATCTTATAGGTTTAAGGTTTGGTATGTTTCTTGATTTATTTAGTAATGTGGGGGCTATGTTATGTTCTTTTATAGTTTCCTTAGTTTATTAGGTTGTTACTTTTGTGTATTTGTTCTCTCATTGGCTTTGATTGAATAGGTGTATAGGTTCTCTCCCTCATCACAGTTGCCAATCAAGTTTCCTCACCTCATACTCCTGAGACAATATTATTAACATATTTCTTTTCTAAATACATGAACTCCTTCTCCTTTTGCTATGGGAAGTTTTACAATTTCTCATACTTAGCTCCCTCACAGTCATTCCTAACTTCTCCAGCATTTTTCCTCAATCCTTCCCATCCAAAGCCTTTGGCTCTTCTATATCTTACCTAACTTATTATCCTCTTTATCAGCAAATTCTTACAACCACATTGCTTTCCTCAATTGCAAAGTAAATCCCCTTCTCTCATATCTTGCCCTTGCCCACACAAAATATCCCCCAAAACTCTATTAACCCTTCAACTCAACTAGAAGTACTCCAATAAAATCAGATCCCACATCAATCTTTTCTGCTCATTTGTTACTGTTTCCCTTTCAAACTTCTCTAGTGTCTAACATTTCTCATCCAATCACCTCCCATTCTTCCCACCCCACCTCACCTACCTCATTGCAGAACAACCACAAATAATAAACTGTTGCAGTGTGCATAGAGAATAGAAAAGAGGGGAGGAAATGTAACTGCAAGGAGTATCATATAGAAGTGCTGTAAGATTAAATCTGTGGATACTGTTATAACACGAGGTAATTCTTTTTGCAAAACATAGGAACAGAGTTGAAGTCACTTACATAACAGAATGAGCAAATACTAGTACTGAACATACAAAGCTGAAAATTATTGATGGAGAGGCAATATCCTACTAAAAATCTCTATATAAACCACAAAACTCTCATCGCTTCTCTAGTCCCCAACCTGCAGTAATCCCCTCAAAAAACAAGGGGAAACACACACATATACACACCCTTGAATATATGGACTTAATGGATATATGCAGAGTATTCTACCCTCTATGACAGAGTACACATTCTTCCCAGCAACACTTGGTACTTTTTCCAAAATAGATCACATATTAGTTCACAAAACCTGCTTAAATAAATATAAAATAATGGAAATTACCCCATCCATACTATCATACTATCATGTACAATGAAAACAGAAATCAATGACAGAAGAAATTCTGAAAAACTCAAATCTCCTGAGAAATCAGCATATAGCTAAATAACCAAAAGGTCACAGAAGAAATAAAAAAATTTCTGGATGTTAATAACAATGACAGTACAACTCATCAAAACTTCTGGGACACGATGAAAGTAGTTCTAAGAGGAAAATTATTACAATCAATGATCAAAGTAAAAAAACAGAGCAAGCTTAAACAGACAACATTATAAAAAAAATCTTAAGATACTGGAGAAACAACAACAAACCATCCCAGTGCAAAATTAAGGGGGGAGAGTATTAAGATGAAAGTGGAAATCAATGAAATTAAGACTAAAACAAAAAACAGTAAAAAAAAAACCCCACAACAAATTGAGAGGTGTTTCTTTGAAAGAATAAATAAAATAGATAAACCAAGAGA
Source organism: Heterocephalus glaber (assembly GCF_000247695.1). The sequence goes on from NW_004624809.1 coordinate 7,746,028, forward strand.
AAATGAGAAAAACTCACATTAATGCAGTTAGAAATGAAAAAGAGGAAATCAAAACAGGATGTGTAGAAATTCTAATGGTAGAAACTACTTCAAAAATATATTGCAACAGGGCCAGGGATTTAGCTCAGTGGTTCCGCGGCCTGGCTTGCAAGTGCAAGGTCCCGAGTTCGATTCCTGATACCAATATATTGCAATAAATTAGCAAATTTTGAAGAAATGGACAGGTTCCTTGACACATACAAACTAATAAAACTAACTCAAGAAGACATAAATGTGCTCAACAACCCAATAACAAGCAATGAAATAATCACAGTAACAAAAATCTACCAACTAATTAAAGCCCAGCACCTGAAGGACTCACTGCTGAATTCTACAAAACTTTTAAGGATGTTATATTCCCAATACTCCTCAAGCTCTTCAAATGAAGAGTGAAAGGAATGGAGTGCTCCCAAACTCCTCTATGGAACCCAGGAACATCCTTATCACCAAATTGCATAAAGACCCAGCTGAAAAAGAAAATATAGGCCAATCTCCTTAATGCACACAGATGCAACAATCCTCAACAAGATATTAGCAAATAGAATGCAGCACATCATCAAAAAGATCATACATAATGATAAAGTAGGTTTTAAGTCAATAAATGTAATACATCACATAAACAGAAGCAAGATCCAAAACCATATGATCATACTAATAGATGTAGAAAAGGCTTTTGACAAAATCTAACATGCCTTCATGATAAAAACCCTGAAGCAAACAGTTATAGAAGGACCATACTGAACATGATAAAATCTATCTATGACAAACCAATAGCCAGCATCATACTAAATGGGGAAAAACTAAAGACATTCTCCCTAAAATATGAAAAAAGGCAAGGATGTTCACTACCACCTCATGAATTCAAAGTTGTACTTAAAACATTAGCTGAGCAATTAGGCAAGAGAAAGAAATGAAAGGGATACATACAGGGAAGGAAAAACTCAAGTTATCATTTGGAGATGACATGACACTCTACAAAGAAAACCAAAAAACTCCACAAAAAAATTCTTAGTATTAATAATAAACTTCATCAATGTAGCAGGAGACAAGATCAGCATGCAAAAATCTTTAACATTTGTGTATATCAACAATGAACAGGATGAGAAAGAAATCATGCAAATATCAACATTCCCAGTATCTTCAAGAAAAATGAAATACCTAACCAAGAAAGTGAAAGACTTCTACAAAGAAAACTACTTTGTACTTTGTACTTTGAAAAAGGAATTTGAAGAAGACATCAGAAAATGGAAAGATGTGCCCTACTCCTGGATAGGCAAAATCAATATTGTCAAAATGGCCTTACTCTCAAAACTGTTGTATAGATTCAGTGCAGTGCCAATCAAAATACAGATCTAGACAAAACAATCCTAAAATTTGTATGCAGCCGGAAGAGACCCAGAATACCAGAAGCAATTTTGAGCAACAAGAGCAAAGCAGGAGGCACAGCAATAGGTGACTTCAAGCTATACTACAAAGCAATAGTGATAAAAATGACATGGAACTGGAAAAAAGCAGATATGGGGACCAGTGAAACAGAACTGAGGATACAAATACTTCCCCAGACACATTCAACTATTTGATGTTTGACAAAGAGACCAAAAGCATGTGTTGGAGGAAAGATAGCCTACTCACCAAGTGGTGCTGGGAAAACTGGTCTTTGTGCAGAAGATTGAAACGTGATCCTTATCTCTCACCATGTACTGAATTAAAATAAAAATGGATCAAAGATCTAAAGATTAAAATTGAAACATCAAACCTACTGGAAGATAAAATAGGTAAAACATTTGAAGACATAGGTGTAGGAAAGGATTTTCTAAACTGTACCTCAATTCACAAGAAATAGCAGAATGAATCAACAAATGGGATTATATCAGACTAAAAAGCTTCTGTACAACAAAATAATCAAATAGCAGAGCAAAGAGACAACCTACAGAATGGGAAAATTTTTTTTCCACCTGCTAATCAGAGAGGACTAATATCTGTAATATACAAAGGACTCAAAAAAATTAAACCACCTAAAATGAAAGACCCAGCCAAGAGATGGGCAAGAGAAATGAACAGACACTTCAATGAAGAGAGGAAGAAATACAAGTGGTCAACACATATATGAAAAAATGCGCAACATTTCTGGCCATTAGAGAAATGCAAATTAAAACAACACTAATATTCCATCTTACTCTGGGAAGAATGGCAATCATTATAAAATCAAACAGTAACAAATGCTGGTGAGGTTGTGGTGAAAAAGGAACCCTCTTGTATTGTTGGTGGGAATGTAAACTAGTACAACTAATAAACATAGAAATCAGTATGGAGATTTCTCAAAGAATTGAAATTAGAAATTCCATGTGACTCAGCAGTCCCCCTTCTAGGTATCTTCCCCAAAGTGTTTAAGACATTATACTATAGAGATACAGGCATGCCAATGTTTACAATAGCACAACTCATAATATCTAAACCCTGGAAGCAACAATCATCAACAGATGATTGGATAAAGAAAATGTGGTACCTATATGTAACGAAATACTACTTTGCTATAAACAATGGCAGATTTGAGACATTTGTAGGAGAATGGATGCACCTGGATAATATATATCCTGTTGTGTGAGATGAACCAGACACACAAGCTTAAATGCTGCATGGTATCTCGCATTTGAGTGAGGCAAAGTACAAACAAAGAGAATAATAAAGGATGGATAAAGGGGGATAAGGAGATGGAACTCTGGCAATAGGGAAGAGGTCCATATATGGGAACCTAATACCCTCAATCACTGTGAACATTGTATTCCATAACATGAGCTAAGATTAATAATGTCAGTGAGAATGAAAAATGGGATAGAAGATCTGAAGGAGGAGGGAGGGGGAGGAGGGTTATATAAAAGAAACAAGCTGTGATATGTATATGTGACCACTCCCCAGGGTGACTATAGACTGCATGAACTGCAAACATATACTAATAATATTAAAAAATAAAAAATTAGAATCATATGGATGTCTCTTTATATCCAATGTGTGCCTCAGATATGTGGCCAGGAAAATAACTTGGTAAGGCTGTTACTGTCCATGCCCAATTAATTTCCTGGAGTATCCTGGAACATTCCCAGGAGCAATGTAGACAAGTGGCAGCTTTGGATGTTACGATTCTATTTTTGAATAAAACTTAAATTTGGCTATATTGCTTGAACACCAGCTGTTACCTTGCAATTTTAATTTTAATTTTAAAAATCTAAGTTTTATGTAGTCATAATGATAAGAATAGCTACCACTTACTGAATGTTTATTACCTGTCAGGCAAATTCTAAGTGCTTAGTGAGCATCGACTAGTGTAATTTTCACAATGAGTCTGTAAGTTAGTTAGGTTTTCCACTTTCCCACTTTATTCAAGAAACTTTGGCATAGAGAGGGTGAGTTTTAAGGGCATGCTGCCAGGAAGCGGCTGAGCTGAATCTTAACCCAGGGATCAGGTTTAAGCACTGCATGCAATTACTTCTCTGAGCTTCATTAGCACCTGTGGGTCTTCCCAGCCATGGGGAACCTGCATGTAGACTAGGGATGTGTGCTTATTGCTATGATTTGAATGTGTACCCCGAAAGCTCATGTGTTGAGATCAGGGGACTGGACTGGTTACTGTGAGAGTGGGTGGTTATGGCTACAGACAATGAATTAAAACACTACTCAAGTATGAGAATTAATATTTTTAGAAAGGCAGTGATTTAGGCATTTACTACCTAGAAGGAAAGAACATGTGGTTTTGGGCCCCAGCTCCAGAGTTTGTGGTTCAGGAGTGCTGGTGTAGGCCCAGGAATGTGCCTGTGTAACAGTATCCTGGGTTGCTCTGACACAGGTTATCTAAGGGCCCCCCTGGGATGCAGCTGCCCCCAGAACTTGTAATGTGACTCTTCAGGAGGAAAGAGTGCTTCCAGTGGGCTGGATACCTTTAAGGTAAGAAATATGGGCATAAACTGAAGGCATAAAAGGAATTTGGCAAATATGATGGTGTGGTAACCCACTGGAGTAAAAGTAAAAAATTAATAGTATGTTTTAAGAACCCTGGGGACTTATGTTTATAAAATCTTGGGGAATAAAGGACCACAGAGTGACTTCTCACTGGCAAGAAGTTTCGAGGCAGAGAAGAACATCACTTCCCTACCACCTCCTTATTCCTCCAGTCCTCAGGGGGCTCTGTTGGCAGTACACACCCTGCAAGGCTCTGGCAAACAGTACCTCCAAGGCCCTCCGCACACAAGGCCTTGTTTGAAATTTGGTGAGACCTGAGACACTTCTAATTTTTTGAGACTTTAATATATTAAAAATGAAAAAAGCCAAAACAGTGTTACCCAAATAACAGATATGTATCTGTAATCTATCTATTTATCTATCATCTATTATCAATCTATGGTTTACATTTAACTATTTAATGCTCTTCACAAAAAATTTCAAGGTCATTTAATTTTGACTTTTTCAGAAAAATGATAATGTTTCTTTACAATATTAATTATCAGTAGGTAGTATAGTCCAGAAATGGAACATAGCTTTATAATTGCATAATGGTCCTATTTTTCTAGTCCTGTCAGTGGGTCTGTTTCTCAATGTACATTAGTATCATTTGGAGACCGTGTCCAAGGTCTAGTGTGAGCCCCTCCCTGAGAGTGATATCCAAGCCAAACAGCTCCCTGTCCAACTGCCAAATAAGTATGCTCTCTACTCTTTTCTTTCTTTAAACATGTAAGGAACTTTGCAGGAAATGTCTGGTTAGCCATCCATAAGTTCCAAAAACATGCAAAACTGATAAATTGTGCTAGAAGTCAGGATGGTGCTTATTCTAGGTGCTGGTAATGCTTCTTCTACAGGGGCTGATTTTACATAATTCATTTATAATCTGTGTACCTTTTTTGGCCTGTATTTCACTACAAATTATAGTCCATGGATTTTGCTGAGCCCTTATAATTCACAGAGGTGCAGCTGACACACCTTAGCAGTGCCTTAAACCACAGGGACCAAACTGGATCAAGTTGCTTTTCCATCTCCAGGAATAGCTCTATTGGCCGGGACACAAAATAATCACTGCTGGATCCCGCTCCTGTGTCCAGATGGCCTGGCAGCACTGAGGAGTGGCCTGTTAGCTTCTATTCGGTGAGTGTGGATGAGCATGTGAAATTTACCACAAGACCAAATATGCAAAGAACTTGGCAAAAATCCCCTGGTCTGCAGCTTCGTGTGTGCACTTGTGTATGTGTGTGTGTGTAAGCTCTTCTCTCCCTCTCTAACACTGTTGCCCCTAGAGGTTCTGCGAATGACAGGCTGAGTGAACAGGCCCCTTGCTGAGATGGGACAACTGCCAGCTGGCCTGAGATCCCGGGGGCCCCCGAGGCTGCTCCTGACACCTGGTCCCATATGGCAGCGCATTCTTGGGGATAGGAGCCAAGGGGGCCTCAGAACAACAGAAACACATTCCTAGCTCTGTGGCCAGACTCACAGGAGGCAAGGAGAGGGCGGACAGCCTTGTCTGGGTGCTTTGAGAGAGGGCATTTTCATACATGTCCTCATAACAAGGTTGTGGGAGCCAGCCCTGATTTCTTTATTTCTCTGAGTCCTGCATTCTTTTTGATGAAAGGAGAAGACAAAGGATACTTTCTAAAGTATATGTGATCATGCGATAGTAAAAATAAGCTTCTCATCGAATTTTATAATTTCTCCAGATTCCTTCCCCAAATCCACTAACCTTCCTTTCTGGACTCCCCATCATAAGTCTGTTTATCTGTGTTAGACAAGATCAAATCCTGACCCTTGTATGAGGGTTCCCAAGAGAATGTCAATGAGCTGCCATACCTGTCATCTCATTTATATCCTTATTTTGTCCATATCTTGCTGCTCTACTTGAGATTGCTAACTCTTCGAGGAAAATGACAGTATCGTCTTTGCACCCTCAGTAACAAGAATCCCAAAGTACATGGGAGTTGACTTGTAGTGGATCTCACAAAGAGCTTAATAATTCAGAATTCCAAATCTGATCCTGGAGATTCTGATTCAGAGATCTAGGGATGGAATCTCTCTTTAGAAAACATCTGCAAAGCCTGATTTGAGAGCACCTACTCTCTCCTACATTAAGTACTCAACACATGCAGGCTGAAGCAGTACACAAATATAATTTATCACATTTTGTAGTCATCTAGGAAATTTACAGGGTTCATTAAGATATACCGCCTGAATCAAGATCATTTATCAGAGTCATGATCACAGTTCAATGCAAACAATGTTGTTGAGTTGCTCCAACAACACTTTCTGATAGAAATGTTCTGTGCTGTGCGGGCAAACTGAACGAAATATATAATTTTTTATTTCCCAGATAATTTTTTCTTGTTTTACTTGAAACATGCAAACACACTCATGGAGACTTTAGTAACACTGAACCTCTCTTTCTACCAAGATCTTTGGCATCCATCACCTGGTCCACCTGCCTTCCACTGTGTTCTCTGCTAGTTTGGGAGAGGCATCAGAAGTATTAGCCTTTTTTGTTTTTCTTTTCTTTCATCAAAACCTGTTATCTCCTTCTCTCTATTTATTTATCTGTCCATCCCTCAGCAAGTGTTGACTACACACACACCTCTGTGTCAGGCACAATATTGAGTCCTGGGATACTGCATGAGTAGAATAGGCTTGGCTTCTGGCCCTGTGAGATTTACACTTTCAGGGGGAAGGAGAATTATATAAATAATTCCAAATATTAGCTAGAGCCTAACAGCTTTACCTCATCTCCTAAGCTAATGACATCTAAACTGTTGGTCGCTAATGACTTACATTTTACTCTTCCCAGATAACAATTTGTAGCAAAAAAGACTTTAGCACCTTACCTTAGGAAGAAATAGGCAGTGGAGAGGGAAAAAGAATTTCATAAGGAGGTCTGTTTGTGGAGAGGACTTTCTCTGACATTCTGAAAATTATAATACATAGCTAGATACCTTCCCACTTCATTGAAGCTTAAGTTAAAAAGTGATTCAATTTGAATGAAAGTAGTGCTCTGTGGTGTTCACATACTGGACAGTTCACAAAGGAAGAATGTGAATGTGGACCACTGCCTGCTGTTGCACCCAAAGCTTCCTGCAAACTGGGCTGCATCCGATGCAGCCATGAATTCGAGGGTGTGGGTTGTTAATGTGAAATTCCTGACCAGGCTCCCTGGGGCCTGTGACCAAAGAGTCCCAGAGACTGTGTTTGAATCTTCTTCCTCCTAAAATTCATTTTGTCCCTTGGTCTCTTAAAGGATACATCCACTTGTAGTCTTTAGAGAAAAATTAAAAAAAAAAAAAAGAAAGAAAAAAGAAAAAGAAGAAAGCCAAGTATTCTTTTAAAAAAATCTTAACTTTAATATTAATATAACTCAGATCTCTGTTCCTGTTGCATAAAAAACAAAAAGTCCAAACAAAACAGAGAAGGACAGGAATGAGATGGAGCCCTGCTAAAAACCATGTTAGTAGGATTGGGTTATCTACTTTACCACTACCCTTAAAAGTAAAATGAAATTTAAAAAAAAGCTTCTGAGGACATTTATTTGTTGGAAAGGATGGATATAGCCAAAGACCAGTTAAAGCCTCTGTGTATAACTAGGGAAAAAAAATCTTCCATAGTAAAGACCCACTGAAACTTTAGCTCTCTCAAGAATTAAATGGCAGGATAAATGAAATTGTTATCCATGCAAACCAAATTGTATTTAAGTGATGACTAAGACAGCTCCTGTTGTTTCATAAAGTAAAACTTCTGCTAAGAGTAGAATCAACAAATACAGGAGAAAGTATATCTTCAGGCCTGATTTTGATGCATGTAAAAAATTTAAGAAATTTAACATTTCACAGACAATTGTGAATTAACTAACTAAATTAGGATTAGAGTCAGCTGCAAGGGACATAAAATTCAAAATAGCACATGGTTGGAAAAAGAGAAAAGCTCATTTTTTCATATGAAATTCTGGGTAAACGGTCCAGGTGAGCATAATTATTCACAATATTAGGGAATACTGTCTTGCTCCACCTTGTTCATGTTCTCTCACTGCCCACGATGGTTGATCTAGTTCAAACCATCACGTCCACATTTCAGACAGTAGAAAAGAGCAAAAGGAGAAGCTTCCCTTTTTTCGAAGTTGCACACACCACTTTCTCTTGCATTTCTTTGCCCAGAACTTAATAACTCTGCAAGGGAGAGCAGTCTTTATTTTGGGAGGTCATATAGTGAACAAAAAATGCTACTACAATGGAAGGATGGGGAAAAGAGATGCTGGGAAATGCCAGAAGCTCCAGCTACCCACTTTCTTACGTACAGCTACTTGCCAATGGCTGACTTTGGCATAATATTCAGCTAAAAGTCTTACTTAATGTGTCAATGAAATCGCTTACCTAATGACACTTCTCATTATACCTTTGCTGACATTCGTAAACAAAGCACAGTTTTCATTTTGCTTGTCTGTCTGCTTGGTTCTGGGAAAAATCCAGCTGTCCTGGAACACCATGTCGAATTGGTGGATTACTGAGACCCTTTGTTCTTTTTTCTATTAAATATACTTCTAACTATTTTTCTGTTAGTCAAAAATCTTTTAAATGGAGAAAGAAAGTAGGATACAAAAGAAATAAAAGCCTAGCTGGGTGTCATGGTGTTCTGTTGTAATCCCAGCTACTTGGGCGGCTGAGGCAGGAAGATGGGTAAGTCTGGGGCCAGCTTAGGCAATTTGGTGAGATTCTGTCTCAAAAAATAAAGAAAATAAGAAAGGGCTGGGAATGTAGCTCAGGGGTAAAGTGTTCCTGGTTCCAATCCTCAGTAATGAAAAAGAAAAGTCTAGTAAGTTTTTCTGTCTTTCTTAGCTACATTTCTAGAAGGACGAAGAACAGTGGTGGATGGGATTATATTACAATTATGCCAGAAGTTGTTGGATTATCTGTCCTAACACAGTCCCTCATGCCAGGTGCTGATCAAAGTCCTCTTCATTGCTCTCTATACTGTAGCTACAGCCTGTGAAGTAGGCAGTATCTCCTCCACTTTGGAGAGGAAAAGAAAGTTGCTGGAGCAACCAATTGTTAAGGGAAAAAGACAAAATTTTAGTTGGGGTCTCTTTGCTCCCAAAACATGCTCTTTTGACTGCTCCATCCATACAGACCATCTTGCTATGAATTTTTAAGCTTCATCTCTCCTTCAAACAGCTTTTCCATTAACATTGGCTGGGGCTAAAAGCAGACCTTGACGATGTAAACAGAGTGAAGAAGTTGAGAGTGTGCAGGAAGTCAGCTCCTCACATCCGTCTGCCTCCTAGGTCTGAGCTCTGTTATTAGCAGCACTGAGAGCCACTTGATACTTACAGAGCACATCATGACTTTCAGCCCCAGATGATTGCAGAAGGTGGAGCAGAGTCTCGCCCTCTATGGGACTTTCAAAAACCAAGGGTGGTCTAAGGAGAGTGTTTCATTGACTTTGAGACATACAACAGCATTTGAAAGGAGGAAGTCACTGATGTGGGTGACAGTTTGGATTGAATCTACTCCTCCTCAGTCTACCTTTTACCCAAAGTATAATAGGAAACCTCAGTGCTCAGGCAACTCTTTTGCCAGTTCCCAGGTAATTATGAGAGGCCTTCTGTGAAACAGGGTATGGGATCTAAACCTGGGGACATTACATACAAAAGGCAGTGTGCCTTGTTCACAAGTACATACCAAATGCTGACATGTAAGTGATCAATAGTTAATTTTGGAAAGAAAGGAGGGTTATCCATTAGTGCAGAAGTTTCTTTTTTATTTTAAAATTATGCTTTTATTTTTTAAATTACTTTTATTGGTACATTTTAGGTATACAATATAATGACATTCATCATTGGAAATTTGCACCTTTACATACTCTCTCTTGGTTCTTATTCTTTCCCCCTTCCCCTGCCCTCCCTTCAACCTCTCCATCCCTCTCTATTTACAAAGATTTTGTTTCCATTTTCTCATACTAATTCCATTCCCTTCTTTCCTTTCCCCTCCCCCTCCCACTTCTCCCTCCCCTTTGCCCCTTTTCTTCCTATTTCACATAATCTATTATACCTTTAAGTCCTTACTTACGCTTTCAGTTTCTCACACTAGAGAAGCTATTCGGTATTTACACGTGTGTGTCCTGTTTATTTCACTTAGGAGTATGGCCTCAATATTCATCCATTTAGCTATAAATGTCTGTAATTTCTCATTCTTTATGGCTTAGTAGTACTCCATTTTATAAAAAAACCCACATCTTTATCCAGTTTCCAGTTGATGGGCACTTGGGCTGTTTCCAAGCTTTAGCTATTACAAACTGTGCCACTATAAACATGGGTGCACATATAT
>NW_004624809.1:7790072-7835205 GCF_000247695.1 Heterocephalus glaber
TTCATTAATTTGTCTTCCAAGGTACTTCTTAGAAGTTGTCAAATTTATTTCAAAACAGATTTTTGAAATATGCTTTCTATATCCTCTTAAATTCCGGAAAATCTGTGGTAATGTCTCCTAGGTCTGATATTTTAATTTAAAAATGTATAATTGATATTATGTAATAGGAAGTAAAGGTCTAAAGGAGCAAGGGAAGTGGGAGAGGTAGGGGAAAAGAAAGAAGGGAAAAGAAAAAATATGAGAAAGGGAAAAAAATGGAAACAAAATCTTTGGAAATAGGGAAGGGTGGATGGGGTGAAGAGAGGGAAGGGGAAGGGAAAAAAAAATAAGAACCAAGAGACTCATGTAAAGGTACAGGGTCCCAATCATGAATGTAACTGCACTGTATACCTAAAATGTACCAATAAACTTAATGGAGAAAAAAAATGCAGCAGCTGAGGATCTCACACTTGCCCCACTGTCTATACAAATTGCATTTTCCTTCCAGTAACTTCCACTTTCCTTCTATTTTAGGGCATCCTAATTTTCCTAATCATATTCATATTTTCTGATTTAGTTTTCAAATATATTTTATTAGCTATTGTGATGCTTTTTTTTAAACCTACCTTCATGATTTTTGACCACCAAAAGAGTTTTTATTATCTTATAAGAGCAAGAGAATTCTTGAGCCCTTAAAACTTCTGCTAATTTTCATATTTTGGATTTACATTATTGGCTTTTAATAGGATATTTCCATTCTATCATATTCATTTTGTTATGATCAATAATTCTGAAAACAATATTTAAAATGAATCTAAAAATAAGGTCAGTGTGAACAATTCAGATGCTTCTTGAAATTGCTATTCAGTTGAATTGTATTGTATAGTTAGGTAATCACATTACACTGAAACTCCATTCACTGACTGATTGATGCCTATGCATATGAGTTTTATCTTTGGAGCATTATTTATTTTTCTTCCCTCACCCCAGGCCATTCTGAGCATTAGTGGCAAATTTCGATTCCTTCTCATCAGGAACTGACAGACTTTGTTAGGACAGGCTTCATCAGATACAATAAGATGAAATTGGATACCTTGGGGTGCATAAAACATGGGCCCTCACATAACAACTGCTTGTGCTATTATTTCTATTCTACAAATACAAGAATTCTGAAAATTCCATTTTGCCAAATTTTCAACAAACATGAAAAAAAAATTACATAGCAGAGTTATTGTTGTATCTGCTATATTGTGTATTCCTCATAAGAGGCACTTTGTCCAAGTCTGTTCTGCTTACAATTTTATACCCGGATGATTGGAAAAATTTTCTGCAGATTGGCTTCAGGCTGTGTGGATCTCAGTCCTTGTTTTACCTTTGCTACTTTCCTCCTGTAGTGGCAGGTGCTATGGGGCCCTTTCATCTTTGAACAGTCCCTGGACAAGGGTCTTCATGCCACCATGACAGGTGTGTGGGTAGAGTGGTCAGTAGGAGCATTCTTGGAAGCCATCCGCACATATACATGCATGGATATTACTGTGAAATATGTAACTATATCCCAAGCTCAACCAAGTACATAGATCCCCAACTCCTCTTCACTGGTACTTCAAACATCTACGATCTACCTCAAGCCACCTTAAATGGAATGAAATATGAGGAAGAAAAAGTCAGAGCAGAGATAGTGGAATTGACCCCTGGTGATTAAAAAATCTCATTTTTGTGAACTTAACGAAACACATGCTATGTAACCATGTCACTGGAACTCTACCAGAGCCTTGGGAGGGCCCGGGCAGTGCAGGCCCTGGAGTCTAAGTATCATCGGCTCAGTGATAAATTCTCTCTGCCTATCTCCATCCTCGAGGGTCTGAGATTTCAGCGTTGTTGGATTTCAAACAATTAAGATGCAGGTGTAGCCTGTCTTAGAGAAAAGATGTGCTTTCAATTTTGACTCTAAAACAGGGGCTTAACATTTCGTGAGGCTTATTACGCCTGTTAGTGAATATAGTTACTCTTTCCAGTGGAAAATTCTGTCTTCTTATTGTGGATCTGACTTCATTCACAGCATGAGAGGAAAATATGGCAAGACTTGGGACGGTCTGAGACTTACCCTACCTGCAAGCTAACAAGCTAACCTGCCCAGTTTCATGATTAATGGCAGATGATGTAAGTTTCCTGGTCCAGAGGCAAAGGATTTTCTTACAGCACACAAAGCAGCATGCACCGAGTCCCATGGGATGATCTCCATTAGCCCAGATGGGCATCTGCACATGTGGTGTTTACATTTCAGGAGAGGAATCCTAACCTTAGAGAGTATAAATGTCTTATAATAGACAATAAGTTGCTGGTCCTCTGCTTCAGAGGAAGGTGCTGTCTCTAACTTCCAAGGATGGTCAGTAGACAAATAACTCTGAAAAGATGGTCCAGAGCAAAATGTGACCAGTACTTTGATCATTAGAGGTTCGTGGAAAATCATCTCCCAACATAGTTGAAAGCCTTTCTTCTGTTAGCAAGAACAAAGTCTGAGATGGTTCTACATAAAGCAACCTTTATTTCCTGTTCACCAAATTAGTCAACTCATCACTTAAGAAAAATGTACAATGAGCCATGAAAGAACTTCTTGCTATTAATGTATGATCCCCAGATATCAGTATCTCTTTAATCCTATATGATTCTGATATCTCCAAATTGATGCTATTATTTAATTTAAAAAACTCACAGTGAGGTGAATTTCCATTTGTGTTAGTAGAATCCTTAAATCAATTATTTGCTTCATGAAGTAGAACTTGTTTTTATTTGTTTTATTCTTATGTTTTCCAAGGGTGCTAGGTTCAAGCCTGAGTTCTGCCACTATTGATGAGACCCTAAGTAAATTACTTAACATTTCTTCTTGGTCTCAGCATTCCAAAACTCCAGGGGAAACTGGCCCAAATAAATGCTTCCAGCTCCCAAATTCTATGGTACTTTTACTCTTGTGTTTGGGGATTATATTAGACAGGGTTCTCCAGAGGAACAGAACCACTAGAATATGTAATATAAGAGAGATATATTAGACTGCCTCGCATGATCAGAGGCTGACTCCTCCCACAATGGCCTCCTGCATGGGGTGCCTGAAAGCCAGCAGCTACTCAGTCCAAGAAGCTGGAAGCCTCAGAATACGAGGGGCCAATGACACAGTCTCAGTCCAGAGCTGAACCTGGAAGCCCCTGGAGAGTTTGTAGGGCAAGTCTGTGTTAAAAGCTCAAGAATCTAGATCAGATACCCATAGGAAAAGGCAGCAGCAAAAGATGCATTGCTCAAGAAGAGTTGAATGTAAGTGCAAGTTTCTCCCTTCTGCTTCTTGTTCCATGTGGGCTCCCAACCTGTAAGTGCTCCCCACCTTCAGCCCAGGCCTCTCCAAGCGGTTCCAACTCAAATGTCAGTCATCTCCAGAAACACCAACCCAGACACATCCAGAAGTATGCATTAGCAGTTTTCAAGATGTCTTTCTACCCAGCCAAATTGACAACCAAAAGTAACATCACAGTGATTTACCATGTTTGCCTTAGATTTTGATTTATCACCATCAACCAGTATGAAGAAACTTTCCTACTTAATGTCCTTTAATTTCAGCTTAAAATACAAAGATGTATGAGACATATATTTTGTTCCTACAAGATAGCTAGATGTTCTTGATATTTATTGCTGCATAAAAATTACTCCAAAACCTAGGGCCTAAAATAACATTTACTTATTTTGTGCATGGACCTGCAATTTGAGCAAGGCTCAGCTGGGGCAGCTCGTCTCCAATCTATTTAACATCAGCAGGGCTGGGTCAACTGGAGCAGAGGATTCATTTGTAAGGGGCTCACTGACTGGCAAGTTGGTGCTGGCTGTTACCTGGGAGTTTAGTTCCTCTCCTCAGCCAACTTACACTTCCTCCAGTATCAATTCTAACAGTAACCATTTGTGGTAGTCAGCTTCCCACCATTTGAGATAATCAATATAGGACGAGGAAAGTTGTTTTGGCTAATGTCTCAGAGGTTTCAGTCTGTAGTCAGTTGGTTTGTCACTTTTGGACAGAGATAGGCAGAGGAAGTTTACCATTAAGGCACCTCACAGCAGCCAGGAAGCAAAGAGAGGGACAGGCAGGGGCTGGGGGCCCAGTATTCCCTGCAAGGGTACACTCCCAATGACCTAACTTCCTCTCATGAGGCTCCGCCTCCTAAAGGTGCCACCACCTCCCATAGCACCAAGCTGAGGACCATGCCTTAAAACCCTCCCATAGCACCAAGCTGAGGACCATGCCTTTTCCAAACCCAAACTGTAGCAGCATCCAGTGAAGACAGAGTGGAAGATGAATGACTGCCATTGTTTCAATCTGGAATGTCTCCCAAAGGCTCATGTGTTGAAGGCCTGGTCCCTGGTTTTATTCTCTGGGGGATAATAGAACTTCTGAGACCTCAGGCCTGGCAGGAGGACTTTAGGTTATGGGGGCAGTGCTCCCCAAGGGGATTGTGGGAGTCTGATCTCTTCCTCTGTTCTCTGTTCCCGGCCATGATGTGAGTAGTTCTGTTTCTCCATATACTTCTGCCACGATGTGCTGCCAGTTTGTCACTGGCCCCAAGTAGTGGGGCCAACTGAATGTGAACCAAAACCTTTAAAGCTATGTCTAACATAAGTAAGCCTTTTCTCTCTGTGAGCTGATTTTCTCAGATATTTGCCATACTGACAGATACTGGCTATGTAGCATGAAGGCCTTTTAGAATATAGCCTTGGAAGTCATACAATGTCCTTTCTGCCTTAGTCACAGCCTACTTTGACTCAGGAGAGGAACAAGAGGCAAGAGATAGCAGACACAGACCCAGTTTCCCAGTGGGAAGAGTAATTACAATGTCATTGCACTGGAAAGGCTAATAAATAACCAGCAGACTTCAGAATCTCAGTGGTCCCTTACCAGATCTAGCCAAGACCTTCTGACCAAGGAAAAATGGGGCACTCAGTCCTACAACCTCAGTCTTTTCATCCCCCGCAGAATTTTCCATCTTTAATTAGCACAACCCCCTGGGAAACTCCTTTGTCACACTTTAAATTCTCTGAATTTTCCCACTCTACCAGTTCCTCAGTTAATTTATTTGATAGTGTGTGTTCCCTTGCCTGACAATTTTCTCCTAAGCTTCAGTAGTCCTTGTCTTAATCTTTGACATATAGGATGTTAATTAATAAGCATTTTGTTAACTCTCAGAAGTATTTACATAAGGGTTCTTCCCTGGGGAGAGTGAGGGGTCAGATGACGGGGCTGTGTCCCTCACCCTTACCTCAGTGAAAAAATAGAAGCATAGGCCAGACAAGCAGAGGGAAAACCAGATTACTTGGAGTGTATTCAATTTGGGAGCCTGAATTGTTAGGAATAAAAGCTGGGCATGGTGATGCATGCCTGTAATCCCAACACTCTGGGAGGCTGAGGCAGGAGGACTGCAAATGTGAGCCCAGACTGGGAAACCTAGTGACTTATCAAGACACTGTCTCAAAAATAAAAATAAAACAGGAAGGGCCAGGAGGTAGCTCAGTGTGAAGGCCCTGGGTTCAATCCCCAGTCCTGCCCCACCCCCCAAATCAGCAAATACTTATTTGAAAACAACAAATAATTATTTAGAATAAGAAAAAGATTGTAAGCAATTACAAATTTAAAACTAGTGAGAAACCCATCTCCTTTTGGGGTGTAAATGAAGGGTCACCCTTCTAAGGGGTTCCTAAGTGTGCTAGAAGCTTCGGAGTGTGTCCAGAAGGTGCGGTCCACTTGAGTGAGGACACTGCGTCCTCAGGCCCCCACAGCCTCTTTGCAGCAGTGCAGCCCTTCCCTCTCTCTCGGTGCCCAGTAGGTGCAGCAGTTCTGAGGGCTGCAAAGGAGCCCTGCTCAGGTATGGAAATGATCGCTGATGAGAGACCTGGGTGAGCCCCTCCTATGGGAATTAACTGACTTCTCTGGGCTTTGGTGTCTATCTTCATATCATATAATCATGGAACTCACAGGCTTGCTTCCCATAATTCTGTAAGAGAAACCAGGTGATGTGAGGGGGGAATTTCAACTTCTACAGCTACAAGTCTGTGAAAATTCCTGTAATTGTTGGTGTTGAGCACTAGTGTGCTCGACCCTACAGAAATCCTCTCTTCAATCCTCTCCTGAACAAGTTAAGTCACTAACAGTAGTTGAAGACAGAAGTACACGCTCCATGCCTACAGGTGAGTATTAAGTGGTTATAGATGATGGCAAGCAGGCTTTCAACATGATGTGTGAGTGGTCTCTGACTGCTGCTTTCAGAAGCTCCCAGAAACCACCGAGAGGCAGGTTTCCCATGAATATCCCTTCCCCTAGCAATTTGCTGGGTTTAAGTGGGCTCCATAAATGTTGAATGAACAAACACACATTACAAGAGAATTCCATTTTATAGAAGTGGTACCTAAAAGGACACTCACAGGATATTTAAACAGATCTTGCTTTTTGTCCTCCTTCCTCCTTTAAGAAATAGAAATAAGTTTTTCCTACTCTAGGGTCTGGAGTCTAATCCTTTGGGACCATCAAACGCTTCCTCACTGGCAATTAAACTCCTTTATTAAAGAAAAGTAAGTGAAGCCAGGTGTGGCACATGCATGGGAGGCTGAGACAGGAGGATTGCAAGTTCAAGCCCAGCCTGAGCTGGGTAACTCAACTAGTAACTAGGTCAGACTGGGTCTCAAGAAAAATCAAAAAAGGGCTGGAGATATAGCTCACTGTGCGGGCCCTGGATTCAATCCTTAGAACTGGAAAATTAAAAGTCAATGAATAAAGGCTTTGTACATCCAGGGTTGAATGAGCAGGCTGGCCCCAGAGTGAGGTTGGATTTTAAAGTCTAAAGAGGACTGGGTTTCAGGCATGAGTGGAAAGATCCTGAATAACACTGAGCCTGCCCTTTGTATGCAGGGCCCAGGGTGACTGAATGCAGGGAGCTTCCCAGGCCTGCTCAGGATGCTGGCTGTGGGACCTGTGAGGGCAGAACAATGGTGGTGGGCAGATGGTGAACTGCTAAACCCCTGCAAGAAGCAAGGTAGCAGGGAAGCTGGTTGCTGAGGGCTCCCCACCCACTTCCAGCTCCTGTAGGCCCTGATCATGGAGAAAAGGGAAGTGGTGCTGGAAGAGAGGTAGACCTTGGACTTCCCCATGTCTTAGAGGGATTGCATCTGGGTTAGACAGTAAAGACTGTGGTGCCTTTCACACAGGGTCAGAGTGGACAGGTGAATACTTCCTGCTTAGCCAGAAAGCTGGCTAGAAGCCAGTTTATAGTTTGACAAACTGCAGCCTGCTTCGAGGTGGTAGAGGCCGAGTGGTGGAGAATCAAGTCCCCAGACCGGAGCATCGAAACCCCTAGAGGTGTAAAGGGTGACAGAGATGGAGGTGAAGTGTTGAAGGAGAGTGAAGCCTCAGCAAAGAATTTGAATTTGACATGGAACACAGGCTAGACTCAGAGAAAGATTTACTCTATGTTGGTCAGGATATGTAAGCTCTGGAGCACAAGCTCAGGAGAACCAGGTTGTCCCAGCACTTGTTATTTTAGCTTATGCCAAAAACATCCCTTGTGGATTTACTTCACGGAGACAGGAATGCTCTCTTCTGAGACTTCCAGTGCCTTCGAGGGCTCCTCAGAACCTGCCTTGTCCTGGGGCCCTGTGGGTCATCATGAAGACCCCTTGTGAAGGTTTTTTGTAAGGACATTAGAGGATCTGTGTCAAGCCCAGTTCAGCCATGTGTCCAGACCTCAACTTGAAGCATTCTAGGACCCATGCTCTTGAGTATTGGACCAGACCTTATAGGGGCAATTTCTTTATTCTCTATTGCCAGTTTCTCTACCCTTGAAAGACAACCCAGATCCTGGTGTCATTTTCAAAGTCTCCCCCATGGAATATGCTGCTGTGTGGTGACTGGGGGAGCACACCAGGGCGAATCTGCAATCTACTTTTGAACAGGAGATTTTGTGTCCCTTGCAGGGCTCCCCTTTGTGCTAGGGATACTGGAACTCACAGGTAATGTCTTTCCTTTGTTCTGAGAGCAGACTTCCTGTCTTTGTTAGTGCTGTGGGCACCGGACAGTCAGTCTGGTCCAACCCACCACTCTGCAGCTGTGATTCATGTAACATTTCATTTTGAGAAATGGTATTTCTTTAAGACTCTGCCATAAAATGAGATGAGATGATAATGTGTTTTTAAAGTACTTAAAGAGATTTAGAGTCACAAGTGAGGTTACGCATGTTAAATGTTTCAAGGAGCCATTTGACAGTGCGTGGTAAGAGTTTTGGCATTTAAGTAAATTATGAGTGAGGGAAGAGGGCTCCATTAAGTCACCTCTGACATGAAACTCCTGCAGGCCACAGCCCGAAGAGGCACAGCAAAGCATTGCTGGGGGCCTCTTGGCTGATTGTCCTGGGCTCCTGACCTGCACTGGGTGCGGGAGCAGTTCTGAAAGGAGTTTTGCCACTATTTCACTTGCTTCTCATTCCCTGTCTGGTCTCCTTGGAATTGTGCACTGAAGAGAGTGTGGCCCTGTTCTTTTCCACTTTATGTTACCCGCACTGTGTTCTCACGTACTGGGTGGCCTGTGGGTAACAGTTTCCTATCTGCAGCCCATGGCCTGGTGATTATGATAACATTTGATCAGGGTCCCAATACAGCAAGACACACTGGATAAATTTTATTGGAATGTGTTGCATTGAGTTTGAGTCACTTAGAAAAGCTACATATTCTTGTATGATACAAGGACATTTTTTCTGTTTTTGCTTTTTGAATTAATTGTCCTCTTTTTGATTGTTTCCTTTTTAAATTAAATATTTGTGTTTTTTTAATCAAGTCATACCTGAATGTTATTTTAAAATCCAAATATATATCCAGGGCATTAAAAATTTCTCCTTTAACTTTTCTACTATGAAAGCAATGTATTTTAATTGAAGAACATTTATAAAAATGAATAAGGTCTAAAGGAAAAAATTTTTTTTGTTTATCTTTTTATTGGTACATTTTAGGTGTACAATATAATGACATTCATCATTGGAAATTTGCACCTTTACACAATCTCTCTTGGTTCTTATTTTTCACCCTTCCTCTGCCCTCCCTTCAACCCCTCCATCCCTCCCTATTTACAAAGACTTTGTTTCCAGTTTTTTCATTTTCTCGTATTAATTCCATTCCCTTCTTTCCTTTTTCCTACCCCTCCCACTTCCCCTTCCCCTTTGCCCCTTTTCTTCCTATTTCACATTATCTATTATAACTTTTAGTCTAAAGGAAATATTTTAAACTTAACATTCCTCTTATAACACCCAAATGATAACTTGACCTCCATTTTTAAACTCAAGAAACATCAAAGCTGTACGCCACATGTATATGACTGAGGAATTAATTTGTATGATATGGTTATACTAAATAAAAAGATTTTTATGGCTGTGTGTGTTTTAAGCTTTTTTATGTCTTATTATACTTAATATTCCACATGTTGTACCACAGTATACAAATATCTTTCAAATGTCATCAGCATATCTGAATTCTGGAAATGTATTTCCATACTTTTTGTTAGTCATCTTCTCTTGAAAAATAATAAGATTTGATTTATAATGCTTATTTTTCAGGGTAGTACTAAAATTTCCCATCTCTCCACTGCTGTGTCCCATGTACCAAAGACACTTTTAAAAACCTTTAACTATTTATTTCAGTACTTGATGCATTTAGCTAAACATTACATTACTGCCATTTCTTGATTTATCAATTTTAGGCATTTTCATTGTCTGCCTGTTTGTCTGTAAATCCTAATGAGGATTTAGCTGTCTTACACCATGTCTCCTCCCTACCCTTTACCACATGTACTTTATTTTTTCTTTTTGTTTTATGTGTATCAAAATATTTTACATAAAGTCAATAATCAGCATTCATACTATTACATTAGCTATTAGAGATAAATAATATGCTAAATATGATAAACAATATCTCATAAGGTCTGTCATACATTGATCAGTTTCACTCTCTAAAGAATCAAATACACACACATATACATATATATATGTCAGAAAATGTACCAATCAGTGATTTCTCTCTGAGCCTTCCACCCTCCAGTTCCAAACTGGACCAGCCATGCTGAACACGGGAGTCTTGGGGCCACATGTGGTGCCATCCTGAGACATTTCCGTGTCATTCTCCTGGTGGAAACTTTTTCTTGGGTCCTATGTCTTCATTATGTGCTAAGCTACCAAATGCTACCTGCAAGATGTGAGCAAATCACCTAACCTCTCTCTGCCCAATTTTCTCATCAGTAAAATGGAGAGGAAATACACCACCCAGGACTGTGGTGATGAGGAAAACAATTAATATTTGTAAAGCATTTGAACAGAGCCTAGTGCAGGACGTGATCATACTGTTTTGTTAAGACATGTCTTCCTTTATCTTCCCTAAAAGGGGTTCAGAGCAAGTAGGGTTTTTAAAAATTCTTTTATTGGTACATTTTAGGTAGACAATACGTTTACATTTATCACTGGGTGCTTATACCTGTACATGATGAATCTTGGTTCTTACTTTTTTCCCCATTGCCTGTGCGCCCTTCACCCCCTCCACCCTTCTCTATTTACATAGATTTCATTTCCATTTTTTTCTTTTCTCATAATTTTTCCTTTCCCTTCTTTCCTTTCCCCTTGCCCTCCCTTCACCTCTACACCCTACACCTTTGGACCTTTTAATGTTTCCAATTATCAATTATTCATTTTAATCATTTGAATCCTTATTTACACTTTCAGTTTCTCACACTAGAGAAACTATTCGGTATTTACACATGTGTGTCCTATTTATTTCACTCAAGAGTATGGCTTCAATATGGATCCATTTAGCTGTAAATGTCTCTGGATTCTGGTTCTTTATGGCTGAGTAGTACTCCATTTTATTAAAAAAACACATCTTCTTTATCCAGTTTCCAGTTGATGGGCAGTTTTTGAGAAGATAGCTAAAAAATAATCCTTTCCCCAGTTTCCTTCATTGATCATCTGACTAGACAGAGTTCCAAGTTGAGGACAACTTCATTTAGCATTTTGGCCACAATGCTCCACCTTCCATCTTCAAGTTGATGCTCTTATCAAAGCCCGTTCTCTGCATAGGAGGCACTGTTTTTCTCTGGGCACTCATGGGCTCTCCACAGGGGCTCAGTTTTGGAACTCCACTTTGGAGGTTATCTTATACATTCATTAGGCTGAGAACTTTCAATCTGAAATATATTGCTGTCATTGTCATAATTATATCCTCCATTTTTTCTCTTCTTTTTCTAGAACTTCTATCCATTGGCTGTTCGATTTTCTGGGTTGATTCTCTCAAGCTTATCTTTCCTGTCTCCTAGCCCATTGTGTGTGTGTGTGTGTGTGTGTGTGTGTGTGTGTGTGTGTGTGTTTCTCCTTGGTACTTTTTGGGAAATTTCTGTGACTTCATCCTCTAATATTTCTGATGAATTTTGTGTTTTGATCTTGACAGCAGCTAAATGCTACAAAATACAGCCTTTGAAGTGGCCCGGGGGCATCATTTTTTCCTTATACAACTTGTGGCTCACTTCTTTATAATGGGAATAATCTATGTAAGATTTTCCTGGTCTCATTTCCTCTGTCACTACTCCTTTTTTTCCTTTAAGTCACGATTACACAAATACTGAGACTCACATGTGTGTTTTATATGACAATTTCAGTAACAATTGGGGTAATTGTGTATAATTAATCGCTAAGACTTCAGAGAATGTCCCCAGAGGGAAGTTCGAAGAAGCTAAATAAGTTAGGTTCTCCCTAGAGGGTGTGAATGCCTGCAGAGCACTTGCTATTCCTTCTGGTTGACCTGATACCTGGAGAGTCTGCCCTGGTGGACATCAGAAGGAGCTCAGCATGGAGGTCTACACAGACTTTCTGAGATGATTCCTGAAGAGCTCACAACACCGCCCCTTCTGTTTACAGAGAGGCTAGAGAAGGAGGCAGACTGGGCTGCAGGACCCTGGGGAGAGGAACACTATTCCTCCAGTTCCCAGGGAAGGGAAGCCAGTATCTGGCATGTTACTGCCAGGACAGTGGTTGCAAAAATCCTGCCTGAGGTTTGAGGGTAACCCTGAGTATTAAGGTTCACTAGAGAAACAGAGCTAGTGGATTGTGTGTATGTTACACATACACACACACACACGGGGATACACACACCAACACACAGGAAGAGAGCTGTTATAAGGAACTGGCATGTATGATCATGGAGGCTGGCAAGCCTCAAGATCTGCAGGACGAACCAGCAAGCATGAGCCCAGGAGAGCAGATGGTTAGCTTTGGTCTGAAGTTCAACAGGCTCAGCCCCGGAAGAGTCAGTTAGAGTCTGAAGCAGGACATCCCTGTTCCAAGGTGCTAGCTGGGAAGGTTGGTCTCTCACTTCGAGGCAAATCAGCCTCTCCGTTCTACTCATGCCTTCAACTGATCAGACAAGGCCCACCCACACCAGGGAGGGCCACCTGGTTTAGTTGGTCTACCATTCAACTGTCAATCACATCCCCAAACATGTTAATAGAAACACATCAGAAAAATGTTCAACCAGATATCTGGACAGTTCACAGCCCAATCAAGTTGGCACATACAAGTAACTGTCACAGCATGGAACCTGGGACAAAGGCTTTCAGAGTTGCTGATGGTTCAAGAAATGAAGCCCTTCTGTGAGGGTGGAGGTGCCAGGCGAGTCCTCTGCTCACCCACTCAGTACCCAGCAGGGCCAATGGCAGATTTCATCATGGTTGGGGGGAGGCTTGGGTGAGGAGGATGGGCCAGGTGGGGAAGCAGTGCCCCCCAGGGTACGGCACCTGCTGCTAGGGGTCAGAGGGAAGAAGAGAAGCAGCGCTGAGCTGCACAAGCAACCTGGGGTTGGCTTAACTGTTTGCATAACCAAGAGCTTGCTGGGCCCAGGTCTCTACAGTGGGACACCCAGTTCAACAGGCAACAGCAGCTTTCACTGGCACAGAGAAGTGCACAGAGAGGTGGGAGTGGTGGGCAGGCAGAGGACCACACCCTCAAAGTGCGCACATGTGCACACACATGCAAACATGCACAAACATGTGCATAAACCCAGTGGAAGCAGCACTGCTACAGAGAGGAGGGTGTGTGAGAAAGCAGGACCTGAACTTCCTTCTCCAGAAAGGGGCATGTATCCTGGGTGGGACTTTGAAGCCACCACCAATACTTCCACATACTTCCTGAATTTCATGGAATGACACTCGGATGGAACCTGAGGTATTTAACAGTCCTGGATGATGGAATGCAGGTGATCGGGCTCCATGCAGTCTTCCTGATGTGGAGCGGGATGGAAAAGGCTTCCAGAGGACTGGACCAGCTCCAGGCTTGCTGGTCACTGACACACGTTGACAGGAGGGAATAGCATCTGAAGGGCACCCAGAAGACTGTACAGTGTGTGGGGCACGTGTGGAAGCTATGGGGGAGAACTCTAAATATCCACCCTCAGACCTGGTTCTAACTTTTATTTTTATAATTGCATGCTTTTTAAAAATCATACAATGACAACAACAAAGGGTAATTTATAGACTTGGAAGTGGATTAGCTGGTGGCCGTGCGTTTGACCATGGCCTCTGTGGTGGGTTCTCAGACAGCCGAGCTTGCTGATGGAAGTATTACTCACTGGGAGCCTGGAAAGGGCAGGGCTGGGGGTGCTTTCCCACCTGGCCCATCCTCCTCTGTGCAGACCATTACCACTCCAGGACATTGATTGGAGGCTCCTGACTGAGGATGAGTGAGCAGCCCCACCTTGGCATTTAGCACACGAGTAGGGCAACCATGGAAGGCATCATCCAAACCCGATGTTTGCAGAGTGAGCAGGAATACTAGCAATGATCCACTGCAAACAGGCCTGGCTGCTCCCACAGCCCCAAGTGCACCCCATGCAGCTGCACTCCAGGAGTGGAGGTCACTTCAAGATTGAATCCTTATGCTCCAGGCAGGCCAAAGATGTCCGTGTTGTGACTTTCAAGAGTTACAAAGGCTTTAGGCCAGTGCTACCCAATAGAAATGCAATGTGACACACATGTAACTTAAAAATTTCTAGTAGATACATTTAGGAAAGGAAAAGAAACTGTGAAGTTAATCTTGATAATGTATTTAACCCAGTCTACTCATGTGGTGAGCAGAATTCTGGCCCCCAAAGATGTATATGTTCTAATTGCTGCCACCTGTGAACACATGGCTTTATATGGCTTCATGGGGATTTGCACATGTGGTTAGGGCAAAGACCTCAAGATGAGGAGAGAACTCTGGATTATGTGGGCCCAGTTTGATCACATGAGTCCTTAAAAGCAGAGAACTTTCCCTGGCTTTGTTAGGGAGATGGATGGGAGAGGAGTGGTCAGCTGAAGCTCAGCTGGCACTGAAAGGGGCGGAGCACAGGCCAAGGTGTGCAAGTGACTTCTGGAAGCCAGGAGAGATGAGAACACAGAATGATCGAAGCTCTGTCAGCACCTGCTTTAGATCATTGAGCCCCATTTCAGAATTGAACTCTAGGACTATAGGGTAATGCAATTATATTGTTTTAAGCCACTAAGTTTGTGGTGATTTGTTACTCTAGCGGTAAGAAATGAGTGCAATCCACCATAGTCACATTGTAACATTTGATCTTTTAAAATTATTAACGAGATACTTCACATTCTTTATCTTGTGCTAAATCTTCAAGTCCCATGTGTATCTTACGCTAAAAGCACATCTTGATTCTCGTTTAAGGCTAGCCACAGTTCAGGTGGTCAGCAGCCACACATGACTAGCAGCCACCACACTGAGCAGCACACTCTAGGCCCTTTGCCCCCATACTGAAATGTAGGTTCCCCAGGACCAACTTATTCCACTGGGGCATCCTTCCAGAGCATTCCTCTACGGTGGCCCCCTTTCCAGCCAGTGGCCGTTTCTGTGTGAGTGTATGTGCGCACACACACGTATGTGCACATGTGTGGGTAACTTCCCTGAAAGCATTTTATGCTCGAAGCTGACCTCCTGCTCAAGATCCCTTATCTGTGACCCTAGTTTGTCAACCTTGGCCCACAGCTGTTTCCTGGTCTCCACAGAGATGCTGGCTTGTGGAGGGCTGACTTTTCCTTTCGATTTGCCTTCCCTTGGACCTGTGTTGAAGCAGTCCCCAGATCCCTGAGACAGTCTGTGAATGGGACCAAAGGAGGAAGGACAACACTACTCTGGGGATGCTCCTGGGAACAGATTTTTCTCTAAGGGATTGCACTGTCCTCCAGTTCTTCGTTAGATTGCAGGGAAGCAGCATGGCCAGCCCTCACAGAGAGGGCTTGGTGTGAGGAGGTACGAATGAGAGTTATGTCCGTGTCCTGGGCCACCATTCACACACAGGCAGACTTGAGCATTTGGATCATTCTTCCTGTCTTCTAAATCATGACCCTCAGTGATCAGGTCCTGTACAAATTAGGGCAGCTAATTTGTCTCTGTTTAATTTGTTGGTGAGCCTCCTCAACAGGAGGAAGCCAGCAGAGAGCAGAGGACATCGTATCCTACCCCTCAGATAATGGCTGTTAATAATACTAGATGTATAAAAAGATCATGAGGGACATTTTGTGCTTGCTAAAGGTTGTGCTGCTATCATGAAGCAAACAGAAAACTTTCCTTCCTTCTCCTTTCCCTGAAAAAGTATTTTGCCTATTTGCCTCTGATTAAATTTTACGGAGAAATGACCTATCATCTGGGCAAATAACTGTACCTTCTACCTGATTCTCCAGGGTACCCGCTTCTGATTGTAATTCATTTATCTTTGGCACATGCTGTTTTGTATTTCTGATTAGATTCAGGTGAAAAATAGGGTGGCAGTTGCATTTATTTATGTATTTTGCTCCTGTAGTCTGAGCTGTGAGTGGTTCTGAAGTGTGTTCACAAGCTTTAGCCTCTTAATTATGCATTTCCACAGGACCCTTTGATATGCAGATGAGCAGTCAGCCTCTGAGGCGGGTTGGGACTTTTCTCTGGGGGTGAGGTGGTAGCAGATTGCCAAATGGAACTACTATGAGTGCAGAAGAATGGATCATATGGTTAATACTTAGGGTCTGGCTTTTCCCTGGGCAGATTATTAGTCTACAAAGAACCATATTCATTGTATACACATAAATAAAACCCATTCATTAAACTGGGTGTTGGAAATTTTGCCAGGGAAAGTCTAGTGATAATACCATTGTGTCTTTATTTTCAGCCTACCAGCTGAGTGCAGCCCGGGTTCCTCTTTAACCCTGTGTGTGCATGTATGCCCATTTATGTGTGCGTGTGTGTGTGTGTGTGTGTGAGTTCGAGTACTCCTGGGGAATTCTCCCCAGTGTTCTCAAGAGGATAAAAGTGTGAGGGCATAAAGCACTCTCACCTACAGTTTTTTCCTCATCCTTTCAACTCAAGGAGCACTCACAGGCTCTGCGAGGACAGAAGGCGAGTAAAAGCTCCAGCCCTTTGTTATCATCAAGGGGTCCCTGCAAGACAAGTTGTGAGCTTACCCTGGACATCTTGTTCTGAGGAAGAATGGATCGGGCTCCCAGCTGGACTGGCAGGCTGAGGCATCTTCAAAGAAAGCTCAGTGGCTTTTCTTTCTTGTCCATGGTGCTACAGCTAGTGACTAGGCACCACTCTGCTCACAGCTGACCCTTTCCCAGGTAACACTCTAAGTTACTTGTGGCCATGTCCTGGCTTGACACTCAGAGCCCTCTAGCACCTGGCTGGTCGGGTATAAGCTCCTGCACCTTGTGCTCCCAAGTAGAATGTCTCCCCTTCACCACACAAGCCCCCACACTTCCTCAGTCTGTGCCTCTGCTCACTCTGCTGTGCTTCAGAATACCTCTTCTTTCCTACTTCCATGTGGCCCAATACTCTGCAATCTTTCAGGCTTGACCCAGGGCTCATCTTTCCATGAACCATGCCCCTTCCCTAGGCTGTTCTCCTCTGAACCCCTGTCACATGATGTCTGTCCCTCTCAGATCTCTTTCAAGTAGTTATTTGTGTCTCAGCTTTCTTTCTCCTTCTAGACTGTAAGTTTATTGAGGGCAGCAGCCCATGTGAAGTATATCTGTTTCCCGAGTGACATCTGACACATAGAAGGAGTCCAGCCACCATTTGTGGAATAAATGAAGGCACAAACATTGATCCAAAACCATAGGATTAGCGCTATTGAATCAGTGTCAGAGTATCTTGCAGGAACCATGGGCTGGGGTCAGGAGCCTGATGGAAAGGCAGACTCATGGACTCTGCTCTGGAAATGAGGTCTGGGAACCTGTGCTTTAGATAAGAGTCCTGAGAAGTCTGATCTTTGAGAGTGCGTAGAGACTTACGGGATATGCTCAGTCCCGCTGGGGTCAGGCCCCCTTCAGCTACTGACCCAGAAAGTGGAGGGAGGTGGTCCAGAGTGGAAGGTGCTGCAACTTCTCCCCCAGGGTCCATATGATTCCCCGCGTGGTGACGTGGGAGCTACTGGGAACTTTAGTGGGAGGGTCTTAGGTCAGTTGAGGGAGTCAGGTAGTCTTCTTGGGATCCCTTGGTAACACTTAAGGAATGGTATCATGAAAGTCTGAGCCTGGTCCTTCACAGCTCTCTTCCTTCCTGTTTGGCAATAGGATCACTTGTTTCCGTACACTCACCTTTGCCATCCTCCGTGATGTGGGGTAGCTGAGAGGGTCCTCACAGATGGCGAGCTAAGTGAATGTTTTCTTCATAAGTGAGCTACCTCGGGTATTTTGTTATAGTCACAAATGCCTGATGAATACAAGGCCCAGGGAAATTTTATTCTGTGAATACCCCACTGATATCAAAGAAGGCATTTCACTTACAGATGAAAAAGGAAAGCTGAGAGGAATATTAGCTTTTATTTGTAAGAAGTCTGTCATCTACTACAAAGAATCTTTCTAAGCCAGGGACAAAAATACTTCCTGAGAAGATGGTTTCATTTCTGTGTGTCCATTAACCTAAGTGTTGTCAAGTATTGGTTTCAGCTTTGGAGGTGGCCTGTGTTAGGATATTCAAAGGTCATTGGCTTATTGAAACCAATGTTCACTCATTTAAAAAAAATATCTTAAATGAGTAAAGCAATTAAGGTAATTCCACCAGGCTCATAGTAAAAAAAAAAAAGTTCAGTTAGGACACAAACAAAAACTACAGCATCCCAGTGAATATTTTAAATGCATTTAAAATATTAATAGAATATGGGAAATAGATTTCTTCAGTTACTATGGCCAATGGGTAACTAAGGAAATATTTTATTGTTCCATACTGATTTTTTTTCCAGGTGATTTTTAACCAAGTATAAAAGCCATGAAAAAATTTTTTAAAAATTGCTATCCTCAGTTTCATAAGGAGAAAGGAAATGAAAAGAAAATCACTTCACGGTTTATAGAAAGCCATCTCCTGAAGGAAAGTAATACCCTGGTTGAGAGTGTCAAAAACGGGCAAAAGGACGAATACTTTTAAAACTATGGTGCAGCTGGACCATGACAGCAAATTATTGGAGTTGAGCTGCGGGAAGATGGCTCAGGGTTCTATTTTCAGCTCTGTACAGGTCCTAGCTGGCTAACAAGGGCTGCTGCCCAGGTGGGAGGCCTGCTTTGGGCTGTGCTGCATGTTCCCAGATGTTGCCCTGAAAGGAGAGTCTGCATGAACTTCCCAGAGTGGCAGCAGCAGGCAGAACCGACCCTGGGATCCATTTTTCTAAGCTCTGCACTCTTCTTTTCCCTTTAATTTTCAACTCGATGTCCATTAGGAAAAAATTTACATGGTTGGATTGTTTATTTTATTTTATTTTTTTGTGAGGACGGAGCTGGAACCCAGGGCCTTGGGCATGCTAGGCAAGCACTCTACCACTGAGCTACTCCCCTGGCCCCCCACTGGGTCACTGAGACAGGAGCTGCTGAGTTTCATTTGGCTAAGGGTTGTGTGTCTATCAAGCCATGCAAAGAAGTCCTTTTTTCTCAGTACTCAAAAAGCACTACAGTCTGATATTTGCCAAATGCACCTGGAGCCCTTTCCAGTCTCCTTGCTGCATGGCAGGGAAGGTGGGAGAGCTAACATATCTTTCCTAGGTCACTGGAACTGAACTGTCTAAATCTGCAGTGCTGAGGCCAAATTGTTTTTTGACTCTGTGTGTTCATGTTTGTGTTTGTGTGATCTCTGGGATATGTGGTATTTATTTTTCTCTCACATCCTGGGCCAATTTTCCTTATCCAGGTTAATTGCACGTCCTTTTTTATTATTCTGGAAATTGGGTCATACTGGAAGCCCCAGACAGAGCCATGGTGGCTCTGATTTATTGTGTGATTGTTTTTCTCAGGGTTCCAGAGACAAACATCTGCCGAAGCATCTTCCTTCTGAGCTTTTCTAGTCGTGCTCAGAGGACTGACACCGTTTGATGTGTTGTGCCTCTCTCAAAAAATCAAGCAGCATGACATGTCCTATGTGTGACAAGTTCTCCAGTTCAATGTTAGTGTGCGCCCAGGCCCATGTACCTGAAAGAGCCCCATTTGATGTTGCCTATCCAGCAGTGAACTCAGCAACTACAGCTCAATAAAGAACATTGCTTTTGTGGGGTCTCCATTACGAAGTCATTGTCCTTGGGATGGAGAGAGATTACAGTGTAGGGTGGGGATATGGGATCAAGGCTTTTGCTGTTGCTTAAATGCTGTGACAAAACCTGGCTCCATGGGACTGCTGCATAGGACACTCGGATGAGGCTCTGCTGAGGAGGGTCAAGTCGACTTTTATTTCTGAAGAACTCATATGTGTGAGTCTGGCATTAACACTGTGACTCATGAGTGTTAAGAGGAAAATCAGAATCCTGGGTGATCTGTGAAGAGCTTTTCAGGAAAAAACAAGTATGTATGTGTATATACCTACGTATCTATGTCTGTGACTCAGCACTGACTTTGACCTTTGCTTTGTCTCTCCCAAGTCCTTGGGCTTGTGAGTTTCTGCCAAGCTTCACTAGTGCCACCAATTACTTCAGGAAATAGTGTCGCTTCACATGCTGTAATACTGCTTCTGACTGTGAGCAATGAGCATGAGTCTTGCTTTCACTCTTACCAGTTTGTCTTCCTTGGGTCTGTTCAATCTGTTCTTTATTTGCTTACGTATGCTATGGTTTTTTGAATCAGGATATTGGCTACAAAAGTGTGGAGTCCTGAAAATAATTTGTCAGAGTAACACTGCAAAGGTTGTTTCCTGGTTGACTGGATCAGGCCATCATCCCTTCATCCAGCAGGCTGATCGGAGCATGGCCCTCTGCAGCAGTTCCTGATGTGGCACCTCCCGAAGCACACTGCACCTCCACTGGATCCTTGCCAAGAAGTGACTGCAACCCTGAGTCCTTTCTCCAGGCAGCCTAGAAGCCTGGATGACACTTTCTGAATATCCGAGTGTAAAGAAACAATCAGCCCAGGCCTGCCATGCCTGAGGGCTTTCCAGAATCAGATTTTTATGATAAACATAAGTAACAAAATTAAAAGAGAAGAAGGGCCGAGGATTTAGCTCAGTGATGCCCGCGCCTGCCTTGCAAGTGCAAGGTCCTGAGTTTGATCCCTGGTACCAAAAAACCCCAAACAAACAAAATAAAAGCAAAGAGGAACCAGAGGGGAAGACTGCTTGCTGCTCAGTCACTTCCACTGTGATTGCTGGGTCCTCTCTGCCCTGCAGGCGGGAGGTGGGAAGGCATGGGGTCCACTGTTCCTAACTGGAGTCATTTGGGGACAAGTCAGATCCTCTGGCCTGACTGCCAGGCCCAGGGCCCAGGCCTGGTCAACACATCCAGTTCTAAACACTGTGTAGATGACAGATCTTCAGGATCTCTTGAGTGGTTTTACAGAATAACCCTGCTTGGGCAAGGCTGTTTATTGGTTGGCTTGGCAGGATACATCAAACCCTCACAATGTACAGAATCAGTTAGATGGTGAAAAAACACTGTAAGCACGACTCTCAATGAGAAGACTGATGTTTACCTCCTGGGAAGTTGTTTGGCGTGGTGTGTTCTGGAGGTACAGTACTGACATCTACTATTGGTCTTCTCAGCATGGGGACATTAACTGCATGGTGAGCCCCTTCTTGCCACCATTGCTAAGACATTGAGATATCAAATGTATTAGCTTTAACCATGTGATTTTTGTATGGCAAATATGGCCGAATAATAGCAATTCATGATTTGGCCTAAGAAGTGGCTTTCTCTTTGTGGAAGGTGGGCATGGGTTGGGAGTCAAAAGAATAATTTATCAATAGACACAAAATGTTTATGAGTGATATTTAAAGCCTGGCATGAAGGCTCATGTCTATAATCCCAGCACTCAGGGAGACTGAGGCAGGAGGGTACAAGTTTGAGTGCAGCCTAGGTAATATAGTGACTTAGTGAAATCCTGTCCCCCAAAAAAGTGATGGCCCTTAGTTCAATCCCCAGAGCCGAGAGAGAGAGAGAGAGAGAGAGAGAGAGCGAGAGAGAATGAGAAAGAGAATTAAGAAGCATTTACTTTGAAGTCAACAACAAAAACATTGTTTAAGAACTTCTGGCATTTTTCTGACCAACTTCATCAGGGCGAATCTCTTCTGCCAGATTACTATATGGCCTAATATTTAAGCCAGAAAGCAGAATTAGCCTAATGGTTCTCTGTACTCAGTGGGTCCTCACGTGTGATCTCAGCCATGCTTCTGGAATGAGGGCACATTCAGGCAGGCATACCGTTAGGCCATTCCGTTGCTGCGTGGTCACAGAGCGTACTTCTGTTAAACTCAGCAAAGCCTCTCGGTGCCCTGGAGACATACCTGGTCAATGATGTGGTGTGAGCTTAAGTATACGGGACCAAAGGGAAAGACAGTGACAAACATTGAGGGCTGGGGATTTAGCTCAGTGGTACTGCTGCCTGTCTCACAAGGTCTGGAGTTTGATCCCTGGTATCAAAAAAATAAAAAGAAAAAAGACTGAAGTAGAGTCAGTGTACCAGTCACAGTGTTGCTCACTGTTACTAACTATCATTGCTCTACACATCATTGCATATACTCTCTGCTATATGACTGGCAGTGCAGTAGGTCTGTTTACACCAGCATCACTGCAAGCTCGTGAGTGATGGGCGGTGCTTGGCCACAGTCTCACTAGGAGATAGGAGTTTCTCAGTTCCATTCTAATCATAGGGACCACCTTTGTATTTGCAGCCAGTTGTTGAAGAAAGTATCACTATGTGACCCTGTGTCTACCTTGATCACCCACATTTTCCTCAAGAGCTGACTCAAGGTTTTCCAGAAACAACTCCGCTGTTACTCTCTGTGCCTGTGGCAGATATTTGGGAGAATTGCTGCAATTCTAAAGACAATCCCCAAAGCAGAGCTTGTGCAAGAGCCTCTGCAGAATCCAGGGGTAAACAGCTTCCTGAGAGACTGCCCAGAGGACACAGGGCTCACTTAGATGTGTGTGCACAGGCTGTGTTTTTAAAAAATTTGACACATTATTTTATAGTCACACCTTGTGAGAGAGGGCTGAGGGCCTCCAGAATCCCCGGAGAGCAGTTGTCCCTTCTGCCTGAATTTGACTCAATCTTGTTTCCCAGTTGAATGGTGGTGCTTTGGAAGGTTCTTTGTCTCATGATCCATTAGGGGCTTTATTTTATTGTTAGGGCTTTGCTGCTCACAATGCTGCTCAGACAGGCTTGCGGTTTCTAGTACACAGGCAAGCTAGACTGTTCAAGTCACATAGCACAAAATTGGACACATCTTTTCTCTCCTTGCTGGTGGCGTTCTGTACTACTGGGTAAAGGAAAATCAAGACTTTCCTGACACAATTAAATAAGAGATCACAATTATCAACTATCCTGAGACGTGATAAAAGTTTGGGTCTTGGTTTTTAACTAACTTGCTATGTTATCTCGGGGAAGTGCTTTACTCTCCATCAACCCCCGTTTCTTCCCTGGCCTATTTTAATGGGGGCATCAAAACAGATAATCACCCAGGTACCACAAAATAATTTGTTTCTATAAGACCTTGTATATAGTTTGGCTATTGTTTAAATTATTCTATCATCCTTAAATATTCACCTTTGTAGAGAGGCAAAGAAGATAGATCAGAAATGGATAAATTGGTAGGAAAATTCAGGTTTTAAAATAGTTGTGGTGCTTGAGTTATATAGAAATGATTTACATTTGAATATTTAAAAAATATTTCCTCTTTCTAAGAAAATATTGCAATAGGACTGATCCAGGGACTCTGGAGGGTTGCTCTTAACAGCTGAAGTTTCTCAGTTCCTTTATATATTTGAAAGTGGGGATTCACACTGCGTTAGTCATTTGTGTTAGAGTAAGTTCATGGTCATGGCGTACAAAGATTGATGAAGTGCTTGATTTACTGTCTTAAGAGTGTACAATTAGGCAGAAGAATGCCATTCACAAAGTTTTGGGCATTAGCATGGGTTTTGGGCTCACATGATTAGAATATTCCTGTTTGTCATCTTTGGTGTCAGGCAGTGGCTTAGCCCCTGGCAGCAAGGAGACTGCTCCCTAGTGCGGGCTTGCATGTCCTTGCTGGTGGCACCCTGCCACCTTGTGGCCACCTGTGGACTCCAGCACTGTTCTTGTCCCCTAAGCATGCAGGTGGCCTGAGCTGGCGCTGCCCAAGCGGCATGTGACAAGAGTTGTTTCTGGGGCTCGTTCTGTGAGCTCTATTCATTACTTATAGACCCTTCTACTGATCATTCATTATATGCCCTGTACCCCTGTCCCATGGAGAGACCGCATTCCTCTCCTGCTTTAAGAATGCTGGTAGAGCCCATGGGATTGCAGAAACAGAGAAAGACCAAGTGTTGGAAATACTTATGTTGTTTCTGCATCAAGTAAGCCGACATCTGCAGGTGAGAGCCAGCTTCTTCCTGTTTCTGCAGATTAAACTGTTTATCCTCGGAAAGGCCATCGACCCTCTCTGTCCTCAACAAAGCAACATTTATCAGCACTCCCTAATTTTGTTACCACATTTCCTGACATCTGTCTATGGTAGGTACAATTTTCATCCTCATTTTACAGATTACTGAAATTCAGAGATATAAAATGACTTTTCTAAGGTCACTCAGATGATAAACATTTGAACTGAGATTCAAACCAGGTAACCTGACTCCTCTTAATCACCCTGACCTATGCAAACAAAATGAAGTAAAAATACCTGCTTTCCTTAGGCAGGTGTAAGATCACAGGTGATAAATGCAAATAAAAGCTTTATTTGTAATGAAAACTATCCAGATACCAGTTCAGATTTTTTAAACAATCAACACCACTACTATTATTATGCATACTGTTGATATTATTGCTAATGGCAAGGACAATTTTCCTGTTTGCTAAATGGAGGAGTAACTTTTGGAGGGAAATATACAGAATTGATTAAAAGATTATTTGCAGTTCAATTAATGATATTCACTACACCTCTCATGTTCTAATATGATGTAGTATTCAAATGATCCTAATTAGAGATTCCATTTGTGGGGAAAAGAACCAGTTTATGAACTCAATATATAAATAAAAAGATGCTTTGAATGGTAAGAAAGAAAACAGCTAGAGCAGTGGGATGAAGGGCTAAGGGTTTAGTCTTAGCACCCTAGGTGAAACGGGTAGCTAAGTTAAAGTGGGGGAAATAAATGCTCACCGTCCTCTCCAAGGGATGCCAAGGTCTTTACTTTGTGTTCTGACTGGGCGGGACAGAGGTTACTTGGAATGGCTGGGCATCCTCCAAAGATCCATACTGCTCTCTGCCAATGTAAACGCAGTATTTGTATCAAGAAAATAAGTAATGCCTGGAGTAAAAAACAAACAAAAATTAGTGTATTCTTTTTCTCAAAGCTAATGTTGGGTTGTGGGGAAGAATACCTTAAGAAACCTAGCCAAAGGGAGGGCAGGGGAAGGGGGAAAAATAAGAATCAAGAGAAATTATGTAAAGGTGCAAATTTCCAATGATGAATGTCATTATATTGTATACCTAAAATGCACCAATAAAATAAAATTAAAAAAAAGAAACCTAGCCAGAAGTTATAAAGGGATCACATGGGATGTGAAGTCTGTAACATCTGTCTTAAGTGGCAGATACACACTGCTCATTCTTGCATAGTGTACTTGTGATCATTCCAGCCACAGACAAAGGCCAGAGAGAGATCTGGGCTTGGTTAGCAAGTCTTAGGGGAAGAGTTCCTGTTGGATGGGGATCCCTTGGCAAGACATTTTGAAAATTTATGCTTGTGGCTTCAGGGATGCTGCCTTGGTGCCTCTGTGTTAAGAACCATTTTCAGTTCCTTTACGAGGCATAAATTGCTGACATTTACCACTCTGTATTCACAGTTAGGACACCTGACCCATAAGTTAAATATTCATTTTATATTTCCTGTGCTTTCCATGTCTAAATTTTGTCCCTTATCTACTTGTATTGTAGATATACAGGGACTAGAGGTGAAAACACAGACTCAGTGCCACACACACATACCCAATTTTAATAGGTTTTAAATAACCTATGAAATTTAGATTTAAATAACCTCAAGTACATTGAAGGTGAAAATAAGTCCTAAAAATAAAGGTTGAATGGTGTATGTGGAAGGGAGAGCATATCAGACCCCCCACTGGCGGTGGTGGTAGACAGCGTGGATGTAGCTCGCCTACATAACTATCTGGCTTTTAAACCACTTTCTTATCTTATCGGCAGCTCTTTCTAAGTTGCTAACAGTTAGTGGTGGGGAAAGGAAGCATTCAATTTTGTATAACACATAAACAGATACACAGGCAGTTTCAAATTATCTACACTTTGGTTCTCCTGGCTCATATTAAAGAACTTTGTGAAACATGCTGTTTCTATCACGGGCAAGGAAGACTTTTCAGCTTTTAATTACATTCCATGACAGATGTCCACTTTCAGAAGAGTCGAGATACATGCCTTTGTTCTTTACATCAGGGACTGCTGTGTTTCCTCTGGGCATTAAAAATAACTAAACCTATGGCACAGAGAACTGTGTCCCTAAATGTTTTACTGTCACATCAACCATTAGAAGCTGGAAGCCAGGTTTGCAACTCATTCATATAAAATGTTAGGCTTTCCAGTATATGTTTTTGTGTTCTTTCTTTTTCACTCTAGCTCTATTACTCATTTCTTCTTTTTTCCTCTCTTTGGCATTAGCAGTGAGGACTAAGTTTGATGATCAGACATGAAAAAAATCTCAAATACTAGTGTCTTGATTTTTTTCCCATCCCCCCTCCCTTCTACCCTTCTTATTTACAAGAGCTTTGTTTCCATTTTATTTTTCTTTTTTCTTTTTCTCTTTTTTCCATCCTTCCTTTCCCCCTCCCCCCACCTTGTGCACCTACCCATTTGAATATTTTCTTCATATTTCACAATATCTGTTATACATTTTGGCCCTTATTTACACAGTTTCTCACACCAGAGAAACAGTGCTATATTTACACATGTGTGTCCGATTTATTTCACTTAAGAGTATGGTCTTAAGGTGCACCCATTTAGCTATAAATGTCTCAAGCTTATCCATCTTTATGGGTGAGTAGTATTCCACAGTATAAAAAACCCATATCTTTATCCATTCATTCGTTGATGGGCATTTGGATTGTTTCCAAGCTTTAGCTATTACAAACTGTGCTGCTATGAACATGAGTGTGTATATATCACTGTGGTATGATGCTTTTAATTCTTTTGGGAAGATATTGAGAAGGGGGATGTCTTGATTACTTTTCTTTTATTACTGAGACAAAATACTCAATGTCCAAAGTTAAAGGGAGAAAGGTTTATTTAGCTCACAGTTTGTAGAGGTTTCAGTTCATAATCAGCTAGCTCCAAGGCAGAGTTGCACATGGCAGAGAGATGTTGCAGAGAAACCGTTCATGGCGCCCACATGGTAGCAAAAGCAACGGGGGAAACTTAACAGCACTTTCTGCCCCCTTTATCTTATCCAGACTAGTAGGGCTAGGATGATGCCAAATCAATCAGTGTATTGGTTTAGTGATCACATGCCCTTAATCCTGCTATCAGACTCTCTAGATTCAGTCACCTCTGAAAAAAACCACCTATGCCCACATGAGGTTTTTTGGGGAAATCTGGACCCAAACATAACATTTCACCCCTGGCCCCGCAAGACTCACGTACATTCCTTTACACGAAAAGTATGTGGTCCTTCTCTAAGAGCTGCCGAAGTCCTAACAGTTCAGCCTTTCTGAAGAGTCCAAGACCAACGTCTCCTCAGATCTAAGGGAAACTCTTGGCTGCAAGCCCCTGTGCAAATGAAAAGAAGGTTAACACCGCCAATGTTCAGTGGCACGAGATAGACATTTCCACTCCAAAGGCTACAAACAGGGGGATAGCAAGGAACGGGAAGAAAGGAGGAGCAAAATCCAGCAGGGCAAACGTTAAGTCCCACAGCCCTACTCCCAGCATCCCCACCAATCTGTGGCAAGTAGTGAACCCCGCAGGGCTTGGGTGGCTCTGCCCCTGTGGCACTTCTGAGGGTTGTCAAGCCCTCATGGCTCTCTCTTGCACCAGCTCTGCTCCCTCCTTGTTGGGAGCTGATCAGACCCCTGAATACCTGTAGGGAGGATGACAGGAAATAAAAGAAACAGACAGAAACAATATTCAAGAAGCAAAGGGGACCAGGAGAATCTGCCTCCGTGAACTCCACAGTGGACCCACTTTTATTATTCAGCAAGAAGTGCAGGGCAGGGGGTAGTATACTATTCCCAGAAACAGTGACTGCAGTAAGATTAAGGTAGTAAGATAGGAAACAAGTTTAGCATCTCAAGGGGAACAAGTTAAGGTCCTGCCCCATACACAAATGCCTGCATTTTATATTGTCCTCAGTAGATGCTGTCTTGTCTCAGGAGCACTATGATTATGGCTTTCCCACAGAGCCAGGAAATCTGCAGTCTTTTGCATACTTCTCTGTTCCTGAGGCAAGTTAACACCAAATGTGGGACTTCAGGGCCAATTTCCTGGCCCCCAACAATCTATAAATGTCATGGCTGGTCCCCAACACCTCCTTGCAGTTTTCCTCAGACTGTCCATGTTCCTGGATTCTCCAAACTGCTAGGGTCTCCACTGCACCTTTGGGTTCACACTCACAGCTTCACACACTGCCCTCTCAGGGGCACACTGCCTGGCCTCCTAGGCCTTCTTCTGAAATCTAGGTGGAAACCTTCCTGACCTTACCACTTTTGCATTTTGCATGAGCCTAAGACCAGCACCATGTTGATGATGTCAAGGTCTGCTGTCAGTGGGAGCAGTAACCAGGCTTCCTTCTCTCTTGGCTGTAGGGGTCCAGTGCCTATGTACCAAATTAAGAGAAAGAACTTCCCTAGGCTGTCACCATTCTGAAACATGGTGTTCTGGGGCTCTCTCCTCAGAGCAAAGTCTTTCACTTTTGCAATTTTGAAGTTGCAAAAGGTGGAGTCCTGTTGCTTCTTGTGATGCCCTCAGGACATCTTTTCTAGTCTCCTCTTCCTTCTTAGTGATCTACTCTATCTTTGCAGGCTTCCTTTCTGGCCAAATTCAAAATGTTTTAAATCATTCTGCTGGGCTCTTTGCTCTTGATTCTCAACATAAATATGGCTAAAAGCCCCCAACATCAGTCCTGCCACAGCCTCAACATTAGACTGGCTTGAAATTTCTTCTGCCAGATTAATCAGTCTACTGCCCTTACTTTCAGTCTCAGGCAAAGTCTCTGGTCATGAGCAAAATTCGGGCAAATTTTCTGCTAAGGTATAACAAATAGCACCTGGAGTCCAGCAGCCAATGCAAAAATCTCTCATACAATACAACCTATGGTGTTCCAGCTCTGCTTTTTCAGCAGGCATCTCTGAACCTTTCCTAACTCTTTCCACAAGGCAGTCCTAAAGGCTCCTGAACCATATGGTCAGGTACAGTCACAGCAATGACCCCACTTCTCTAGTACCAAATTCTCTTAGGTACTTTTCTCTCATTGCTGAGACAGAACAGCTAACACTCAGAGTTAAAGGAGGGAAGATTTATTTAGCTCGCAGTTTGGAGAGGTTTCAGTCCATAATCAGCTGGCTCTAAGGCAGAGTAGCACATGGTGGAGGGCTGTTGCAAAGGAGAAACAGTTCATGGCACCCACATGGTAGCAAAAGCAACAAGGGAAACTTAACAGCATCTTTCTGCCCCTTTTATCTTATGCAGACTACTAGGATTAGAGTGGTGCCATACCAGTCAGTGTACTAGTATAGTAATCTAATCACATACCTTTAATCCCAGAATCACACACTCTAAATTCAGCCACCCCTGTAAAAGCCACCTATGCCTGCATAAGTCTGTGAGGGCATATCTACACTCAAACCATAACGGGATAGCTGGGTCAAATGAAGCCACTAGTCCTAGTGTTTTGAGGAATCTCCACACTGATTTCCACCAGTCTACACTCCTAACAGCAGTGGAAAAGTGTTCTTTTTTCCCTACAGCCCAGCCAGCATTTCTTATTGGTTAATTCTTGATAATAGCTATTCTTTTTGGAGCAAGATGCAATCACAATGTTTAAATTTGCATCTCTGGAATGATCAGTGATATTGAACATTTTTTCACGTATCTGTCATTTGTATTCCTTCATCTGAGAAGTGTGTATTCATCTCAGATGCCCATTTTTAGATTTGGTCTTTAAATTTGAGGAATTTGATTTTTTTTCAGTTTTTTATATATTCTAGATATTAGTCCTTTACAGCTGGCAAAATTTTTTCCCCACTCTGTTCGTTGTCTCTTTACTCTGTTGGTGATTTCTTTTGCTGTGCAAAAGCTTTTTAATAAGATGATATCCTACTTGTTGATCCTTTGTAATATTATTAAAGAGGATATCTTTCTTCTGTGAAGGTGTTTGGCCTCTTTGTTGAAGATAAGGTGGCTAAGTGTGTTTGATGTTGTTTCTGCATCTTCTAATATCTGTTTCATTGATCCTCAGGTCTTTTTTTTCCCCCCAGCACTGTGCTATTTTTATCATGGTAGCTCTGTAGTATAATTTCAAGTCAGTGATTGTAATGCCCCCTGCCTTGCCTTTGTTGCCCAGAATTATTTTTGCTATTTTAGGTCTCTTCTGGTTCCAAGTGAATTTTGAGAATGTTTTCTCTAGTTCTGTGAGGTATGCTATTGGTATTTCATTTGGGGTTGCCTTATATGTGTATAACAATTTTGTAAGTATAGCCATTTGTACTATATTGGTTCTTCCTACCCATGAGCAAGGGATATCTGTCTATTTTCTGATATCCTCTGTAATCTCCTTTTTCAGAGTACTACAATTTTCAATATAAAGATCTTTTACTTCCTTTGTTAGATTGATTCCTAAGTATTTCTTTTTTTTGGATGTTATTGTGAAGGGTGTGGTTTCCCTAATTTCTCTCAGTAAGTTTGTTATTTGTGTATAGGAATGCTACTGATTTTTGTGTGTTGGCTTTATATCCAGCTACCTGACTGAATTTGGTTATTAAATCTAGACATCTTTTGGTGGAGTTTTTTGGATCTTCTATGTAGAATATCATGCCAATAATGATAGTTTAACTTATTTTCTTAACTTTATTCCTTTTATTTCTTTCTATTATCTAATTGCTCTGCCTAATGTTTTCAGAATTACATTGAACAGGATTCGTGGTAGTGGATATTGTTGTCTTGTTC
The DNA here is from genome assembly GCF_000247695.1 of Heterocephalus glaber. The sequence continues at coordinate 7,820,732 of NW_004624809.1, forward strand.
CTGACTTTAGAGTGAAAGCTTTCTATATTTGACCATTTAGTATGATGTTGGCTGTTGGTTTGTCATAGATAGCTTTTATCAGATTGAAATAAAGATCATCTATTCCAATTTCTGTAGGATTTTTTTCATGAATAGGAGTTAGACTTTGTCCAGTGCTTTTTCTGCACCTGTTGAGATGATCATGCGATTTTTGTCCTTGGCTCTGTTAATATAGTGTATTACATTTATTGATTTGCATGTGTTAAACCAACCCTGCATCCCTTGGATGAATTTTACTTCATCATGGTGTATAATCTTCTTCATGATTTGCTGCATTCTGTTTGACATATCTTATTGAGGATTTTTTACATTTATGTTTATTAAGTAGATTGACCTGTAGATCTCTTTTTTGATTGGATCCTTCTCTGGTTTTGGTATCAGGATAAAACTTGCTTCCAGGAATGACTTTGGGAGTATTGCTTCCCTGTCAATTTCATTAAAGAGTTTGAGGAGTAGTGGCATCAGATCTTCTCTAAATTTCTTGTAGAATTCAGCAATGAATCCATCAGGACATGGGATTTTCTTTGTTGGTAGGTTTTTAATTACATCTTTAATTTCATAGACTGATATTGGGTTATTTAGAATTTTTATATCTTCTTAATTCAGCTTTGGTAATTCATATATATCTAGAAATATGTCCATTTCTCTGAGTATTCTGTCTTGTTAGAGTACAGGTTCTCAAAGTAGGTATTGATGATCTTCTGGATTTCTACAGGATCTGCTGTGATTTCACCTTTTTCATTGTTATTTGATTTGAGTCTTTTCTTTCCTTTTTTTGATAAGGTTGGCTAAGGGTTTCTCAATTTTATTTAATCTTAACAAACTATTCAATTCATTAATTCTTTGTATTGTTTTCTTAGTCTTGATTGCATTAATTTTGCTCTAATATTTTTTTTTTGCTTAAATTCTTTTATTGGTATATTTTAGATATACAATACTTTTACATTTATCATTGGATGCATGTACCCGTACATGATGTATCTTGGTTCTTATTCTTTCCCCACTACCTGTGTGCCCTTCAACCCCTCCACCCTTCCCTGTTTATGTAGACTTTGTTTCCATTTTTTTCTTTTCTCATAATTTTTCCTTTCCTTTCTTTCCTTTCCCCTTCCCCTCCCACCACCCCTACCTCTTTAGACCTTTTCTTCCTATTTCAAATTATCTATTACTCATTTTAATCCTTATTTACACTTTCAGTTTCTCACACTAGAGAAACTATTTGGTATTTACACATGTGTGTCCTATTTATTTCACTTAAGAGTATCGCCTCAGTATGCTTCCATTTAGCTATAACGTCTCTAGTTTCTTGTTCTTTATGGCTGTGTAATATTTATAATTTTCTCCCTTATATGAGCTTTGGGTTTGACTTGTTCTTTTTCTAGAAGTTTGAGGTTCAAAATTAGGTTGTTTATTTAAGCTACTCTGTTTTCCTGACGTGAGTGTTCACCACTATAAATTTCCCTCACAGGACTCCTTTCATTACTTCTCATAAGTTCTGGTATATTGTATTGACATTACTATTAATTGTAGAAACTGTGTAATTTCTTCTTTAATTTCATCTGTGACTCATTGGTTGTTCAGGAGGGTGTTATTTAATTTCCATGTATTTATGAAGTTTTGTGGTTTCTTTTGCCATTGATTTCCATTTTCATTGCACTATGGTCTGATAATATGCATGGGATAATTTCAGTTCCTTTGCATCTACTTAAGCATGTTCTATGAGCTAGTATGCATTCTATTTTGGAGACCATCCTGTGTACAGCTGAGAAGAATGTGTATCTGATGTTGTGGGATGGAATACCCTGTAGACATTTACTAAGTCCATTTGTTTACAGGTTTGGCTCAGTTCTGATATTTCTTTGTTGATGTTTTGTCTAGTTGATTTATTTGGGACATTGGGGTATTGAGGACCCCTGTTATAATTGTGTTAGTGCTTATTTGATTTTTCATGTTTATTAATATTTGTTTTATAAAGTTGGGTGCATTGGTATTTGGTGTATATATATTTATGATTGTTTTCTCTTCTTGGAGTTTCCCTTAAGAAGTATGTAGTGAACTTTGTCTCTTTTGATCAGTATTGGTTTGAAGTTCACTTTGTCTTCAAATAGAATAGCTACCCTTGATTTTTTCAGGGTACCTGTCACATGAAGTATTGTTTTACATCTTTTGTCTTTCAGGCTATGAATTTCTTTTCTTTCTTTTTTTTTTTTTTTTGGTACCGGGGATTGAACTCGGGTCCTTGCGCATGAATTTCTTTTTGAGTTAAATGTGTTTACTGTATGCAGCAAATTGTTAGTTCTTGTTTTTTGATCCATTCTGAAAATTTGTTTCTTTTGATTGGTGAATTGAGACCATTTATATTGGTTATTACTGATATGTATTGGCTTATCCTTGTCATGTTATTTCCCTGCTGTTGACTTCCCGCCTTTCCCCTCTGTTTAATTGCTTGCCTTGCCTGGTGGCTTCTTTCTATTGGTGTTTTTGGAATTGTGGTTTTTATTATCCTTTTCTAAAATATCTTTCAGAAAATTTTGTAGAGCTAGTTTGGTAGTCATGAATTTCTTCAGTTGTTCTTTGTCATGAAAGTATCTTATTTCTCCATTGATTCTGAAAGATAGTTTTGCAGGGTATATCAATCTGGATTGGAGGCTGTTTTATTTCAAGACTTGAAATACTTCACTCCAAGCTCTCCTTGACTTGAGGGTTTATGTTTAGAAGTCTGCTGTGATTTTGATGGGTTTTCCTTTATAGGTGACTTGTTTCTTTTCTCTAACAGCTCTTAACATTCTGTTCCTGTGTTGAATTTCTGGGATCTTGACTCTTATATGCCTTGGTGTAGATTTATTTTGGCCATGGCTGATTGGAGTTGTATGTGCCTCACTTATCTGTTGTCCAATTCTTTTTTTATGCTTGGGAAATTTTTTGCCATTACTTCTCTGAACAGGTTTTTTTTTAAATGTCCTTTGTGTTGATTTCTCCTTTTTCATTGACACCAATCAATTTTATGTTGTTCTTCTTTGAAATATTTCACAACTGTTGGATTGTTTTTTCATGGCCACTTGCTATTTTTAAGAGATCTTTCTTTTTGTGATCACTAACCACAATCCTGTCTTCTAGGTCTGATATTCTGTCTTCACTTTTGTTCATTTGGCTTTGCAAGCTTTCAATGGAATTTTTAATTTCCTGTATATCTGTTTGAATCTGTCTCATGTATTTCATTTCTTTCCTATGTTGGGCATTCATGGTTCCCTTCATTTTCCTAAGTTCCTCTATTTTAAAAAATCGATGTCTACTCCAGATTTTCTGAGCAGGTCCTTCATTATGATGTTATCCTTTTTTTACCTGAAAGATTATTTCTTCTCTGATTTTCTCTATAGCCTCATCCATCTGTTTATTTAGTTCTGCTGCTGTTATTTCAGAAAATGCAGTGGGTAGATTTTGATTTCTTCTATCCCATTGTCCTCTAGATTTGTCCTGGGTATGTTGAAGGTCTGAGGTGCTTCTGTATCTTGTCATTTTCCATTTTTTTTGGTACCAGGGCTCAAACTCGGGACCTTGCACTTGCAAGACTGGTGCTGGAAACACTGAGCTAAATCCCCGGCCATTTGCTATTTTTTAATTTTAACATGCTTTGATATTTAAAAATATCTGTGTTGATGTTGATGCTTATAAGTTTCTCATGCTGGGTAGCTTTACCACCAGTATCAAGGCTTCCCTAGGAAATGTCTATTGCTCAAAGATGTCTTCTAGGTGTAGCTGGCTCTTAGTCTTTGTGTCTGTTCCAAGATCCTACCTTCCTGATTTATTACGAAGAAGTTGCAATCTATTTGGCTTAGCTCCCAGTTCTTTGGCATTGGACTATGGTATTGAATATGACCCTAGATAATCACAGTGTTGTCATACAAGGGTGAATCAACTGTTTGTAACAGGTATGGCATCCTGGTTAAAGTAGCACAATTAGCAGTAACAATATCATCAAGCACAGCCTAAAAACTGACAAACTGTGTTAACTGCTAATTTGGTACCTTTAACCATAGGAGAAATATCAATAGTTATAAGACAAAATCCAACATAAACCAGGAACTTGTATGCAGTGAGTTTCCCCTTGGAAGAGTGATTTCCCCCCTGTGTGTGTGGGAATTTAAAGGTATATGGGACAGAACAGAGTGATAACTGAAGAAAAATATAGTAGAAGCAAGGCTGAAGGACAGAGGATGATCACTCAAGCTTTGGGAAACTGGAGAAAAGAATAGGAGAGAAAGAATGAAAGATAAAGGAAAGAATATCTAAGTATCAAAGTGAACCAGAAAGGCTAGCGACAATGTTCATGAACATAAAAATATCAAAAAATCGTGAAAGATAATTGAGGAAAGAGAGAAACAGGATGGGCAAAACAAAACAAACAATAAAAGTCAAAACCTAAACAACATGCTCCCATCAAAAAACAAAAAACAAAAACAAACAAACAAACCCTGACAGAAAAAGGAAAACTAAACAAAGAGAGAAAGAAGAAAAACAAATTTCTCTGGTGCCCACAGTTAGGTGGTAGTGTACGATTCAGAGCCCAAATCCCTGCTGGGTATCCTTGCCAGGTGTGCAGTGGGATTAAGTGCTGGCTGCGAGGCTGATCTTGGCCTCTGGAAATGGGGGCTGGGCCACTCTTTAGCCCAAGGCTTTCTAGCCCACCCACCTCTCCTTACTCTGTTTGTCTCTGTGTTGCTCTTCTGGTTGCTGTCAAGCAGTAGAGTCTTAAATAAGTAATTTCTTTTTTTCTATGGTAAAATTCTGGGAAGGAGGCCCAGGTTTAAAGTGGCAGCTCCGTGATTATCAGGAGCACAGACTTCTAAAGTGTTGTGCTCCACACACAGCTTCTAACTTCTGGTACAGGGTAACTGTTCTGCCTCTAGTCACTATGTCTGCATCCAGTCAGTAGGAAAAGGAAAAGAAGCAAAGGACATGACTAACCCTCCTTGTTTGGGATACTTCCTAGAACTTGCTGACATAGCTTGCCTTTACTTCTCACTGACCAAATCTTTGTCACCTGTCTACACCTAGCTATAAGGACAGCTGGCAAATGTGGGCAGCTGTAGCACACATCCCTGCCTAGTATTAGCTTCTTGCCCCTCCATAATTCAGCTGTATTACATTAGGAGTCCAACCAAAGCTTTATGTGACTCTAATGGGCATGTCAGATAGCAGAGTTGGGAGAGTATAGCTCCTCTGCTAATGGCTGCTACCAAGACTTAAGTCCTAGTCCTTGAAGTGGCAGGGTTTTGCTGAGTTTACTTCCAGCCAAGGTCAGCTTGACTACAAGTAAATTCTTTCCCTCTGAATTACCTGTATGTTCTCTTTAGCAAAGATATGCTAGTGCCTCCTTTTATAGTCCTGCCTGTGATACTTGCTATCACTAAGTGTCCTGAAGTTACCCTGCTCCCCTCCTTCCTACGCTTGTAATGAATAAACACTGGATGTCCTTGGTGCCTTTTATCTTTGCTGCCCAGAGCAGCTTAGATCAGCCCAAGACCCAGCTTCTGCTCTCAAGTCTCTGTCTGTGTCTTTTGTTCTCTCTCTCTCATATGTCATACTGTATCATAGTAGTTTAAGACTCATGGCTGGGGCTCTCGGTAACATTCACCATAGGCAGCCACATAGTAAGCTAAAAATGAGGAGTATCAGTATGACAGAGGATAGGGAGGTGGGCTGTTAGGAGATGAGGAGCAGGATATGCTCCATCTATTTGTGATTCAAATTATGTAATGGATCTTTGCAAATTTCCTTGAATTCTGTTCATATGAGGGGAAGAGTGGTTACCATAAGTGAATAGACAAATAAATTTAAATTCCTTAGGAAGGAGATGGATCCTGCTACTGCTTTTGTTTAACTTGAGCTGCAGAATCACAAGTCAGGCTCTTGGCTACCATGGAGGTTTTTCGGTTTTAATCTTGGGATGCCTAGATCATTGGCTGTACAGAAAGCTAGTGCTGGTAGTCTTGAGCTATTTTTTACCCCTGAAAATCTGACACCAGAGTATATCCATCAGAGCTGAATCTGCAAAGGAAGATAAGCTTTCTTTGGTTTGAAATGAAATTTACACCAATATAATATTTTAATATTGGTTCTCTCATCCAATCAGGTCAGCAGTTATGTAAATCTGATGAAAAAGAGGAAAGTTATCATTATTCAATAATGCAATTTATTTGACAAACAAATACCTTTCAAAGAATAGGACTCTTTGGGTGCCTTGGGGATGGAAAGATGTGATTACAAGGGTTTGGGACAGTGAACAATGTGGGTGCTGTTGGCTAGAACTGTTGATTGCCATGAGATTTCAAAGTCAGATAGCTAAATGAAAGAAGTGTTTTTCCAGGTTCAGTTTGCCTAGAAATGATACTGAGAATGTAGTTAAAACTGGAGATACCCAAATCTGCCCCTGAAGTTCTAATACCACAGGTGGTTTGGTTATAACATCTTGACAAATATTGGATTAATGGGTGTTAATTAACCAAAGTTGAACATTTCAAAATAGAGTTAAACTTCCCTTTGAAAAAACATGAGCAAATCACTAAAAATAAAATACAAGGTTTGCTTTCAATCCCTCATTTTCTAGGTTGCTAAAGGGCCTAGCATTTCTCTTCTCCCTTGCTGTTCTCTTTCTGTATGGCAGGGCCCTCAGACCTAGTGCACACGATTGAATATGAGCTTAAAGGGTAATGATTTGATGAGGGCCTCTTAGCACTCTCTGGCAGCTCTGACCACCTGACATGCCAGGCACCAATGGGGACTGAGAAACCATCCTTAGTTTCCTCCTCACCATGGCAACCAGTGCATGTTGATCCCTGTCAGAGTCCACCTGTGTCATGGCAACAGGGGAAGCTGCAGTTGACTTTAGCTTTCCAAATGACCTGGAAACAGGGCTTTCTCTCCCAGACTGTACCCTCCCCTGCTCCACTGCTGTTTTCTGGGTGCAAAGCTGTCTGGACTCTTGGAATAGGCAGCCTAGAGAAAGAAGGGGAGGAGAAGCTAGGACATTAGTCATATGGTTGGCAAGTGTGTATAAATTAAGCTGTCTGCTGGACCAGCAGGAAATGCAAAGTGTGAGTTTGGGAATGGGAGTGAATCAATCACAAAGGTAGCTTGAAAAGTAGGTCTGGATGTGAATCACAAGTTCTTCACTCTATGTGAAATATCAAGATTTCAGGAAAATCAATCATGGTTTGTCTTTGGGTGTTTGGGGGTGTAGGGAACAGGCAGGCCAATATTAGAGCTGGCTGCCATGACTTAGTTCCCTCTGAAATTTATTGGACTCTCTATGGGCCAAACATTCCACATTCATTTAATTCTGAAGGTTAGATCTGTGAGATAAATGTGGTCTTTGTTTTAATGATCAAACAATGCTCACTGGAGTAGGCAGATCAATGGAACAGAATAGATAAATCCTCATAATCACAATACATGGGACTTTATTATATGATAAATGTGGAAGAAGGACAGGAATTGACTGTTCCTAGGAGAAGAAACACCATTAACTGTTAAACATACAAAAAGATGCCCTGCCACAATAAACAAAAGAAATGTAATTTAAAATAATACTGAGATACCATTTCCTTTGTGTTTTCCAAAGTTTTAAAAGTATAATAAAATACTGCACTGTGAATGGTTGGTGGGAATATCAGTAAGTCAAATCTCCATGGTGGGAAATGTGTTAATAGCTTTTAAAATTATAAATATCCAGGCTAGGAATCATAACAATTCCATTTCTACAGATATCACCTACATCTCCTACAAGTGCGTTCACACACGTGTGAAGGGACATAGGAGAGGTCATTTGCTGAAGCATTTTTTTGTTTTGCAAAAAATGGCATTAAACAGAAAGAGAAGATTACTAAACAAAATAGCGTGAGTGCATGCGATATATACAAAATAATGGTGCCTCTTTTTTTTTTGGTACCGGGGATTGAACTCAGGACCTTGCACTTGCGAGGCAGGTGCCAGAACCACTGAGCTAAATCCCTGGCCACAAAATGATGATGAAAGCTTGTATAGAGTGACATATTATTACAAGAGATACCTTATTAGGAGAAAAGAGCAGGATGTGGAACAAGATGTACAGTATGTTGCTGTTTGTGAACCACAACGACAGGTTGACCCCTCTTCCCTACAAGGGAGAATCTAAGGCTACGCCCTGGTGTAAGCTGTGGGGATGGGACACAGTTCTGCACTTGGCTTTTGCTGTTGAAATGCTGCCCCTCTCCTGACTGGATAAACAGGCCCAGGTCCTCCATAATCTACACAGCTCTCACCCCTGCCATGCCACTAGCTCCATGTCTAGCTGCAAGGTGGGAAACCATGATTTTTGGTTCTTTGTGAACAAGGGCTCCTCCTTTCCTCCTGGACTGAGTCTAAGGATGGTCCAGGCATTAGCATTTCAAACTGACTTTTTTCATAACCAATAGATCCATGCTGGCAATATGAAAGTCCACTGATAAAGAAACTATGTTTAGTTCCAAGTCTGGAAATAGAAAAAATTCATCTTTAGTCAGATGAAGACAATCTAGTATGTCATTTATCACAGCCTTTTCCATAGTGGAGGTCAGTGATTGATGTCTTCAATCCCACACAAACCCAGGCTTGCTGTTGTGTTTTAACTACCTTCTTAGTCCTCAGCAGAACCTAGACTTTTGACTACTGGAGGTAGACTGACTTTGTACTGGAAATATGTTATTGCTTCAATGATTGAGCTTTGCCAAGAGGCTTTGCATAAGACAGGTAATATACTGCTGAAAGACAGATTTCTGTGTTTCTTGCATTTCTTGTGTTCATATCGGTCAGTTTCCCATAACTATTACAGAATACCAGAAGGTGAGTACTTACAAAGAAAAGCTTTTCATTTGGCTCAAGGTTCGGGAGAGTCATGGTGTGGTGTTGACATCATGTTGGCTCTGTGAGGACCTCAGGCCTGACAGTGAAAAACGTGAACGTGAGGGAACAAAGGGTGAGATAGAGTCAGAGAGCAGGGCGAGCGCCAGGCTTGTCCTTCTCTAATGCTCCTCTCACAAGAACCAGCTCAGGGTTGCATAAGAACTCCTGAGTCTCTTTGAGGGCTCCCCCTGGTGACCTAAGGAACTCCTAGTAGGCTTCACCTCTCATTCCAACACACTGAGAATTGGGCCTCCAACTCATGGACCCTTGGGGGACAAGCTGTAGTGTATGTCCTACAAGGAGCCGATCATGAATTGGAGCAAAGATTTGACTACAGCATTGATTGCACATTTGTTAATCATGAAACATGGGGAACAACCACAATGGCCAGCCATAGGGAATTAAGTTAGTTTATGGCACATATATGTAATAGAATGCTCTAAAGTGATTTTAATATGGTGAAGTAGAAGAGCATTTAATGTGGACAGTGTTAACTCATAAAGACACGGACTGCCTATCCACCACAGATTATTAGCACTTATATTTTTCTAATGAGACATGGATAAAACTGTGATTAAAACTTCAGATTGTGGATAAAACTGTGATAAAACTTCAGATTATGGATATTTTTCTTCAACAAATATGATCAGTTTTACAATAAAATATTTTATAAAAGCTATTAAGAAAACACCTTCCTGAGTTCCTCTAGCAATCCATTTGGAGTAGGACAACAGACAGGGCAGGGAGTCACCACCTCTCTGCCTTGTCCTCCCAGACACCTGGCTTTCATCTGGGAAGCTGTCCAGGTCCCTGCACACTGTCTTGCTAATTGTGTGTGCCTGGTGTCTATGCTGTGCCTGGGCAGAGGCACTTGTCGAAACCAATGACCTGAGTAAAATCCCATCAAGCATATTCCCGATTGCTGGTATGAGGAAGGAAAAAGCAATGAAGAAATTAATATCATCCTCATGTTTTCTAGAGGATGAGAATTTTAAATGAAAATTTGAATGGATTCTTTCTGAATATTTCAGTGATGTTTTTGAAGGAAAAAAAAGAAACCAACCTTCTTGGTATCCAGCTGCAGCCTCCTGTGAGCAAGCACACTGAGTTCTGCACATCCCTGTTGGAGGGCCCTATAGTCTGTTGTTATGGGAACAGTAGTCAAGTTAGACCAGTGGCAGAGCCCCTCTCCTGAGTCCCCAAGAACATATTGTTTCCTTCTGTTTGGCTGAGTAGCCCTGAAAACCCTCACTTTCAGGGTAACATGTTTTCAGTGGCGAGACAATGACGAATGGATGGTCAAAGACAGCACAGAACTCTCAACTGTTTGAGATGCCCCTGTCAGAATGGGCTATAGGCTGTATTGTGATGGGTGGATTACAAGAAGAATTAGGCTCTTCGTTTCACATAGGTGTTTTTAAGAACTGGCTAATCTTTCCCATAGTGGAATTAAATTAATTGTAACAACTAACTAACAAAATTTCCCCTTGTGGGTGCTTTTGCAATGTATAAGCTGCTGGGGGCAAAATATTTTGGAGTAGAGCTCACTGCTCAATATTTCCAACCTACTGAGTATTTTCTACATTTCCTTTTTCATCTCACTCATGTTCCTGTAGTTCAGCTATGTGAAGCCAAAACCTTGTGTTACTTTTATTGGGAACTAAGAAAAGCCAAGTGATCTTCTCAAGATGCAGTATGATGCCATTGTGTAGGAGCCAGCCAATCAGCACCCTTTTCACCTATGACAGCCGCTTAGTGCTTGGGCTGCTCCATTATTCCTGTGGGAGACTCAGTCATCACTGGTTTTCTACTTTGTGGCCTGAAGCAAAAAATAATCTTCTACATCTTTGTGAAAGACAACAGATAAGTGAAGAGGCTCCCCACAATATTAAGGAGCAAAGGCTGGGAGTGGATCAAGCTCTCCCATGGGTGTGCCTCCCCTTTATATTTTACATCCCATTGCCTAAGCTTTAATTCCTCTGAAACAGAGAATGAATGTGTGCTATGTATTCTTCAGATGCTCAAAGCTATCCAAACATCCATTAGGAGTAGAAGGGACACATGAATTGTGCTTTCACACCAAGAATGCTTCTCAGTAGTAAAGACAGAATGCCCTGCTGGAGAAGCCTTGGATTCAGGATGTTATGCTGCACGAGAAAGCGAGAGATAAAAGAGCACACACTACACATTCTACTTCTATGAAGTTTTATCTGAACTAACCTATGACAGAGAGAAGCTCAGTCAGGGTGCCTGGCAGGACAGGGGTGAGACTGGCTGGGACACCAAGGAACTTTTCTGAGATGGTGGGCATGAGCTATATTTGATTGGCATGGTGGTTACATGGATTTATATACATGTCAAGAGCCATCCAACTGTGTACTTGGAATCTGTGTGCTTCCTTTGTATGTTATATTTCATTTAAAAAAGGAATATATTTTCCAGCCTTTCTCCTTGAGACCTTCTTTTAAGTGCTTTACCTGACTGCTGTATTTTAAATGTCCCTAACAAAACTCATGTTGAAATTGAATGGCCAGTGTGAGGTAGTAAGAGGATAGACATAATCTAATTATTATTTGAGGTGGGGCCATTGGGAGCTGATTAGGATTAGATTAGGTCATGCTGGGGGGCATGAAGGCCTGAGTGGTATTGTAAAAAGAAGAGAGACCTGAGTGGGTACCCTCTGTCTGTCTTACCATCACCTTGGGACTCTGAAGAGCATCCGCACCAGAAAGAAGGATGTCACCAGGTGCAGCTAGGATGTTCACCAGGTGATCTTCCCAGCCTCTAGAACTGTGAACGGAATAAACCTTTATTCTTTATCAATCACCCAGTGTATGGCATTCAGTTATAGTAACAGAGAACAGAAAACAGACTAAGACAATGATTTATTTAATCCTCATAAAAGTATGGGGAGAAGATATGCTTATTTACACTTTATAGATGGGGAAACAGGCACAGAGAGGTTACATAAATTCCAAGGGAATGGAGTTAGCAACTGGTATGATCAAATTTGAACCCTGGCAGTTCAGGTTCAGAGCTGGGCTTGTGGCTGCTTGTATTCATCACTTCCCCACTACTGGGACAAAATACCTGACACCTGCAACTTGAAATAGGAGAGGCTAAGAAAAGAGCTGCCTAGGCACACAAGCTTCAGCCAGAGGCCTGCCATTCCATCTGTAAGTGTGTGCAGATCTCGGGGAGCAGCTCTGTGGACCAGACCTGTGAGGCTGCAGGCCGATCCTAGCCAGGGCTTTGCCCCAACCCCAGAGGCACAGGCACACCCACCCAAGCCAAAGGCCCACCAAGAAAAGAGCTGCACAGGTGCACAAGCTTAAGACAGAGGCCTGCCATTCCATCTGTAAGTGTGTGCAGATCCTAGGCAGCAGCTGTGTGACCCAGACCTGCACGGCTTCCAGCCAGGACTCTCCCCTGACCCCAGAGACTCAGGCATACCTGCCCAAGGCAAAGGCCACCCAGAAGAGCTGCACAGGTGCACAAGCTTCAGCCAGAGGCCTGCCATTCCATTGGCCACAGCCAAGGACCTTCCTGGAAAAGAGCTACACAAGTGTACAAGCAATAGCCAGAGGCTAACCCCCAATACCATTGACAAATGTGTACAGACCCTGAACAGAAGCCTGCACAGATGACAGGAACTGGGGTACACAGCCCCCAGCCAAAGGCTCTCCCAGACAACAGCTATGTAGGGCCCCCACCAAGAGGCATGCCTAGACACCATCCCAAGTGGGCACAGGACCCAGCCAGAAGCCTGCCTAAACAACAGATCAGCTCAGGGACCCAGAAGGCCACCACTCTGAACAGATGAATTGGTGTACAGGTGACCAGCAGGGTAAAGGCTTCTCAGTAGCTTGCTGAGAATTCAAGACCACTGGGTGAGCAAAATCACCTCAACAAAAGCACAGCAGGCTACATCTGTTGAAATAAGAAGACATTTTAAAAAGTCTCAAAAAAAGACTTCCAGATCACCTAAGGCAAACCCAAAGGGCAATGAGATGGAATCTGATACTCAACCACCTGGAATCCCTGAACTGGCAACAAAAGAGGGCCTGGAAAAAATGATTGTAACCATAGTACAGGACATGATTAATAAATCTAGAGTAAACACAGATAAAAAAATAGAGGGGCTGAGGAACATGATGGAATCCCAACATAGGAAACAAATGGAATCCATAAAACTGATGCCAACAGATTTCCAGGAGATTAAAAACTTCATTGAAAGTTTGTGCATCAGAATGAGCCAATGCAAGGATAGAATTTCAGATGTAGAAGATAGGATTGCAATTAGTGACCAGGAAAAGAAAAATTTCTTAAAAATAGTAAGGGAGCATGAGAAATCAATTCAGCAGCTGCTAGATAATGCAAAGAAGAATAAAATAAGATCAGAGTCAATGAAGAAACAGGAGAGAGTGCAGATGACATAAAAAAAACTGTTCACAGAAGTAATGGCAGAAAACTTCCAAAATAAGGGAAAAGAACTTGACATACAGATAAGTGAGGCATATAGGACTCCAAATAGCCATGGTAAAAAAAGTTTACACATAGGTATATAATAGTTAAGATTCCAGAAACCCAACAGAAGAACAAATTTGAAAAACAGTTAGAAAAAAGAAACAAATCCCGTACAAAGGAAAGCCCATCAGAATCACAGCAAACTTCTCAACACAAACCCTCAAGGCAAGAGGAGCTTGGAGTGATGTATTTCAAGACCTAAGGGAAAACAACATCCAACCTAGACTGATGTACCCTGCAAAGCTATCTTTCAAAATTGATGGAGAAATATATTTTCATGACAAAGAGCACCTTAGGAACTTCACAAATAGCAAACCAGGACTCCAAAAAAATTTAAAAAATATCCTAGGAAAAGGACCACAACCCCACGAAGGCCAGCAGCATGAATCCATTAGGCATGACATGAAATTAAATATAATGGGGGACAATCCAACAACAAGAAAAAGTTGTGACAAGGATAAGTCAATATATATCAATTATAACCATCAGTGTTAATGGTCTCAATTGACCAATCAAAAGAAATAGACTGATAGAATGGATCAAGAAACAAGATCCAACAATATGCTACATACAAGACACACACTTAATTAAAAAAGAAACTCATAGACTGAAAGTTAAAGTGTGGAAAACAATACTCCATAGGACAGGAACCCAAATAAAAGCAGGAGTATCTATCCTCTTTGCAGATCAAGTGGATTTCAAACCAACACTGATCAGGAGAGACAAAGAAGGACACTACATCCTTGTAAAGGGAACAATCCAACACAAAGAGATGACAATCAATATATACACACCAAATACTAGTACACCCAACAATATAAAACAAATATTAATGGACATGAAAAATCATATAAGCACTAATACAAGAGTAGTGGGGGACCTCAATACCCTACTATCACAAATAAATAGATCAACTAGACAAAAAATAAGTAATGAAATACTAGAACTCAATTGAACTCTTGAACAAATGAACTTAACAGATGTTTACA
>NW_004624809.1:7854612-7867656 GCF_000247695.1 Heterocephalus glaber
GGATTGTGATACCCCCAGCCATGTCTCTGTTGCCTAGAATTGCTTTTGCTATTCTAGGTCTCTTCTTGTTCCAAATGAATTTTTGGATTATTTTCCCTAGTTCTGTAAAATATATAGTTGGAATTTCAATCAGCATTAACTTTCTGTTTGATTTGTACAGGGGCTCACAGCTAAGAGTTTGCCTTGAGTCAGAAGAATCTTTGCACTTGGACTTTTCAGCAATGCTGAACTGTTAAGACTTTGAGAACACTTAGAGATGGACTAAATGCATTTTGCCTAATGATATGGACATGAATCTTTTGGGGGCCAGGGACAGAATTTATGGGTTAGATCTAAAGTGTCCCCCCAAAGTCTCATGTGTGTGGAAGGTGATTGGATCATGGGGGTGGTAATACTCATCAGTCAATTCATCCATTCCAGATACTCAAGAGGCTAAGGCAAGAAGATGACAAGTTTCAGTCTAGCTTGGGCTACTTAGCAAGACCTTGTCTCAAAATTAAAATATAAAAGGGCTGTGGATGTAGTTCAGTTGTAGAGTACAATGGTACTTAAATTCACAAACTTAATTCATTCTATGATTCTGGAAAAGATGGCTACTTTCTTGTTCCTGCAAGAAAGATGGCTGTGGTTGTGTTTGTCACCTAATGCAGAGTTTGCAAACAAAACCAAAAATTTTCAAATGCTTTTGTTTGTGAACAAAATTGTTCTCAAATGCATTCATGAACTGAGGCACCACTGTACTTTTTTTTTTAACTTACCACTGTACTTACCTAGCATGCAGGGGACTCTGGGTTTAATCCCCAATACCACATATATACACACCAAAGCAAAAAGAGCAAAATTACAGCAATAGTTGAACTCCCTCCCTCCCAAGTTGTTCATATGTCAGGCTAGTCATAACTCGAGGATCCACTGTAATTAAATTTTCCTCTGAATAATTAAAACAAATATCCTCAGAAGAGCTACAAACATTCAAGGAATAATAATGACAAGACAGAATTTAAAAATTAGCCAGGCAGGTACACTGGAAGCAGCAAAGAGATTCCCGGAGAGATTTTCAGGAATATAGTGGAGTAGAAATATGCAAAGAATTACAATAGATTACTGATGAAATAAGAGCTATTGAAGACAAAGAAGAACAAAATATGAATAATTGACATTCTTGAATAGTCTTAGAGGCTATAATGAAGCTTAACACTAAAAACAAGGGGCAAATATTTTTTCCTAAAATACTGTTAAGGCTGGAAAGGCACATTGGATCCCAAGAGGAATAGATACAAATAATTTAAAAGTTAGAAATATCTTGGTTTATTTACTTCAGAGAAAAAGTCTTTTTGGCATTTAGTCTCCTTTCCTATTACCACCAAAACCCAGAATGAAACCCCACCTATATACACATGGATTTTGTGGAAAAATTACTCTTGTGCATGAACAGAAGAGAAAATATAATCACAATAAATTACTTAAGGTACTGCAGAACCTTTTTTACGAGTCTCTTCCTTTGGACTCAGAGGCACTGCTGTTTTCCCACATGGTGTGGTTGCTCTTCATGTTCCTGAAAGCAGGTGATGCACTTCTCAGTCACAAACTCTCCACCAGCATCTCTGGCAGAGATACCAACATCCATCAGGCAAGTGTGGTACTGATGGTCTATGGAGCATCTGTGGAGGGAGTTCAGACTTCAGTCAGGATTTGTTCTTCCTTAGTTGGTTCTTGATGTCTTTCTGACTGAAGTCTGTTTTCCTGTCTTGTTACCAGGAATATAAATTTGCATGTGAAGAGGTCTATGGCTATGTTCTATATCAGGTTGACTCTTGAAGGGACACAGGGGAATCATGCACCCTTGTGGTGTATCATACCACTTCTATAAAGTATTCACTGTCCTTCCCTGTGACAGGACAATTCATCTGTGGTCACTGACATCACATTGTCATAGGACTTGTTTTGGCCAGTGGAAGTGAAGGGTGTCATTTCCTAGCAGAAGTTTTAAGAGCCACCATGTTGCCTCCAATTTCCTTTTCCCTCTCTAAGACCAGCATGCCCCACACAGGGGCTGCTTCTTTAGCAGGGGTCCTGGAAATGAAGACAACATAAGGATTATGGCCAAAGTCAACTATTACGAATATGTGATATGAGTGAAAGATAAACTTGAAAACAGCTGAGGTTGTTGGGTTGTTTGTTACTGAAACCCTGGCTTAAACTGATGTACACAACTCTCTAAGTTTAAGGGTCTTAGGTGCTGGTTTTGTTTGTCTTTTAATTTTTTGGTACTGGGGATGGAACTCGGGACCTCGCACTCGTTCGGCAGGCGCTGGAAGCACTGAGCTAAATCCCCGGCCTTTAGGTCCTGGTTTTGTTGGGACCTCCATGCTTTTCTGAAGGACTTCTGATTTATGCAGGACTTGGGAAGGGCAGCCAAGGAGTGATTGTTGATTATCCTTCCTTTATGTAAGATTCAAATTCAAGATATTTCAGATAAGCTAGAGTTAATGCAGAGTGACCTTACTTAAGATGTGTTTAAAACAAGTCATTCTGGACTATTTAGAAACTCATTCAGATACTTAGAGTGTATGGCTGAGTTCTAGCCTGGTTGTTGGAAGCCAACATTTATACCTGTGTTCTCAGGAAATGTCTTTCAAATCTAAGGTTAGAAAACCTTAGATTGTTGGGACCGGAGGTAAGGCCTTGGTTTGGGATATTTTAGTAGTTCTCAGTAGGAAAAGGGTGAGCTGGAGGGATGGGTAGGAGAGAGAGATTATAGCTTTGAAAGGTTCACACTTGTTTTCTTTTTTCTTCACAATTCAAGCTGATGGAAGTTATCAATCTATGGATGACAGCTTTTCTTTTCCTGAAAGCAGAAAATTCAGCATCTGCAGACTGCATTTCACTGGAAAAGTGGCTGCACTCAGAATCCACTCGGGATCCAGCTGCAGTTGAGTGTGGGTGGAGCCAGCAGTTTACAGCAGCCCTTCAGGGTGTGTAGGCTGCTATTTCCTCCTGGGATGACCTGGCCAGGCCCTTTGAGCACAGTGCTAGAGGAAAGGTAGAACGAAGCAGTTAGTTGAGCCTTGGACAGCAGACAAAGTAGGTGAGGAGACAATAACACGCTGGGATGGCACAGAGCAGGGAATGGAGTTTCTTCTTCGAATTTGCGTTAGGGTGGGTGAACAACAGAGGCCCCAGGGAATTAGTTCTGGCCCTCAAATTTTAGGTGGCCTCAAAGACTCCCCCCTTCTTCCTCTAGAGTAAACACAGAAGGGATAGAATCAATCTGTATAAAGCACTTGCCCTTTAAGGACAGCAGCTGGGGGGATATTGATTTTTGTGAATGAAATTGCAGCGGGTAGAGGTGACCAGCCTGGGTCACTGGTGGCCTGTTATACACCATGGCCCCTCACCATGTTGTCAGGGAGACCTTGATTGCTTTGAAAGGGAGGCTATGGAAGTAGGAAAGAGGCACAGGAAGGAAGGCAGTAGAAGTCGTGCTTCTAGAAGGAGAGATGGATGCTGTCAAACATGGAAAGAGGTATGCTGGTTATGGGGGATTGGTAACTTAGGGCAGGGATAGGCTTCATGGGAAGATGGGCCTGAAATTTTTCTCTCAGTTGTGCCGGTGCTAATTTTGCTTGAGTGGACACAACCTCCCTAAGCCACTATTATATCAAATACAAAACAAAAAGAAAATGAATGGTGCCCAGCTTTTGCAGAGATTGCAAGGTATAAGGGCATTACTTCATACAAAGTGCTTAATGCATGGTTGCGTGCATACTAAATGCTTAAGCAGTGCTATTGAGTATTTCAGTTCCTAGCCTTATCCAACAGAAGTCAAAGCAAAAGATTGTTACAATTTCTGTGCAAGTTCTTACATTAAAATAAAGTAAGAAAGCTAAAAAGTAGGTGAAAGGGTCTTTAGGTCAGATTTGGTTATTAATAAGTGAGTATAAAGAAGTTATAATCAAGAATACAATACCTGGGCAATAAGCTTTGGCAACAAAATACCACTCTGGTTGTGTTGCTAGGTGAAGTGGAGTTGAAAGCATTTTCTAAAACATGATGGCAGTTAACATCCACAGGAGTGCCGGAGAGTATGCCTAGAAATGGGAAGAGTGTCATTCATTGTATTTTCATAACTAGTAAAGCTATGGAATTCTCCTTCTGTTCTTGGCTTCTCCACCCGCTTCACACATCTAGCTTTGCATATGCTTGACAGCAGTGCCGACTCTCAGCTTTTTACAGCAGCATATGCTGCAGTACATGTTGCAGACCCTGCCTCCCCAAAGCTGCTGTCCTGTGGGCACCAGGACAGCCAGGACAGGATCCCACACCTGCGATGCAGGCTGTCATGAAGCAGGCAGTGGTCCCTGCAATCAGAGCTCTGATGGCTCCGGAGGCAATGTCACGCTTCCTGGAAGGAGCCATGGATGCTGCAAAACATGAAAAGAGGTATTTAAGGTTATTGTTGAGGTTACTGATTAGAAACCCAAATCTGTAGCCTCTGAAAATTGTTCTGGGACTGGAGTTTCAGGTTTGTTGGAAAGAAACAAGTCCTAAGCTCCATCCAAAGGGCTCATGAGCATAGCAAAGCAAATAGGTTGAAGTTGGGCTCCACCAGGGAGATGATGGGCAGCCCAACAGTCCCCATCTGCTTCTGCACATGGCAGACAGCACTGATGAGCACAGCACTTCCCATCAAACTTCCATATGCCCTAGGGATATTTCTTGGGTAGCCGCTATAATCTACAGGCATCAACTTGTAAGGTGTACTTTCTGTGCTGCCTGTGGGGTGGCAAAAGTGTCCATACTTTTGAGCAAATCTTCCCTGAGGTTAACCTGGGTATTTACAGGAAAACTATACTGCAGAACATGGATAAGAAAATACAGCTGAAAACTTTCTGCTGTTACAGGGCCATTTTCCTTCTGACATGAGTAATGTTACAGAGCAAGATGGAGATCCAAAGTATGTTTTTGTCACATCTGTTGGTAAAGAATATTCTTTCACTTACTGAGTCCGCCGATCACTATTCCTAGGGAACCGAAATTGGCGAAACCACAGAGGGCATAAGTGGCAATTATCTCCGAACGAATCTGTAAGCAAGCATAAATACTGCTGTGACATAAACTGCCTCAGCCTAAGAAATTTGATATCCCTGCTGGGCTTCACATTGCGACTACAGAATCAATAGCAATAAACATGCTGTCCAATACCACTGTCCATGGCTTCCTGGACTCTTTTTACCTCCTGCCCTGGAATTTCAAGGGAGAGTGGCAGGCAGCTTGGTGGATTCAGACTCTCTAAAGGGCATATGGAATTGGAAGCATTGGCTTCTAGAAATGCTACTTCCTGCTTGTTAACAACTTCTAACATTCCATATGACCTGGCAACCTGTTATCATGTGCCAGGCATGGTATTAGTTGCTGGAGATACAAAATTGATCCTGGAAAATATTTGCATTATGTTTATTTGACAAAGAACTTATTCAGAATATAAAAAGCTATAACTTCTATAAACTTCTATAACTCAATAAGAAGACAAACACTCAAGGAAAAATGGATCAAGAGGTCAGACACCTCACAAAAGACATATATAGGGCCAATAAACGCATGAAAAGATAGTCAACATCAGGGAAATGCAAATTTAAAAACACAAAGAGATACCATTAAGTTTAGAAAAAGACTGACAATACTAAGCATGGATAGCAACCGGATCTCATATGTTGCTGATAGGAATGTAAAATGGCACAGCCTGTTTTTGAAAGTGTGGCAGATCCTTATCAAGTTATACAAGCACTGCTTGTATGACTCAACAATTTTCCTGTGAGAAATAAAAACACATGCCTGTGAAGAGGCTACGTATGAATATTTATGGCAGCTTTACTCATAATAGCACCACACTTTAAAACAACTTCAATAGGAAAACAATTTGTGGATATCCACAAACTGGAATACTGCTCTATAAGAAAAAGGAAAATAATTTGTACAACAACAGGCATGCTAATGGGTCTGCTGATTGAAACATCATTGACTGCCTGGCACTTGGTCTTGGGGTGGAGGAGTTGTTGACTATGAAGGATCCTGTGGGAAATTAAGGAAACCTGTTAGTAAAAATGCAGTTCTCAGACACTGGAACTCATTTGGCCTTGGTGTATACTTACCTCTTTCCCCAGCTCTGCCTGGCCCTGGGAATGTCAGGATGCCCACCTGGGAGTGAGGGAAGGGAAGTTCTTTGACAAGGCAGTGGGGAGATGGAAAGTGGATCTGGAAACCTGTGCACAGGCCCATGGCTTCTATCTCAACAATCAGGAAGTGCTGCTTGGGTGAGACAATCCTCCCTCAGGCAGAGGGACCGACTCTGGGAGGCTCCGAAGATTCAAGGCTGTTGTTCATCAGAGGCATACCCAATCTGGCAAAAATGCCCCCATGATTGGGGCTATCATTTTCTTTTCTAATATCTCCAAAAATCTATAATTTTTTTCAAAGAACAAACTAAACACTACCTTTATAAGTACTGTTGTACTTTTATTTCCTTGTGCTTACTGGATTTTTGAAAGATCACATTCAACACTCAAGTGATCGTGGTAAGTTTTTTGTTGATTTTAAGGTCCCTCTTCCCTCTCACAGCTTCTGAAAAGTCCTTTGTTAGTATTTTTGTAAGAGGTGCATATAGCAGGCAGGAAAAAAAAATTGAGCATTGGTGCAGTCTGCTCTTCCTGGAAAAGGCCATCAGGCCCCTACTCTATCTAGTGCTTTCCATTTAGTTCAATTGGCTTCAAAAATGGGCACACTTATTATTAGAGACTGTGGGGGCAGAGAGATGGCATATGGAGCCTGTGGTTCCTTTCTTTATCCGGGGATCTGGGTGGGGAATATACACATGTGGCCATGAATGGTTTTAAAAGAAGAAGAGGAGGCTGGGGGCCTTAGTCCACAAATGTGAAAGGTTATGTGATGGAAAGACGCACTGCACTAAGGAAATACTAATGATAGGCTCAGTAGCTTCCTTGTGTGCAACCAAAGATGCTACACATACAAGAACGACCACAGCAGCACCACTTCTAACAGCAAGAAATGGCTAACAGTGTTCCTCAGCAAGGGGCAGCACAGTTAGACAAACTGCTGCTATGCAGCAGAGCATTGTGCCATAGGCATGGATGTGGAAAGGTGTTTGGTATGTGCCACTGAATGCAAACAGCAAGGTTAAATATGCTGGGGCAGAGGGGAAAGGTGGCAGAGAAATAGGGAAGAGGGCCTGCTTTTCCTCTATACCTTTTGTAGTTTTTGTTTGCTTGAGATAGGGTCTTGCTATATAGTCCAGGCTGGCCTTGAACTTGTGGTGATCCTCCTGATTCACCTCCTGAGGGCTGGGATTACAGGTGTGCTCTCTTATACCTGGCTTCCTTTTGTACACTTTGACTTCTATATTAGGGCATATATTACCTGTGTTACATAGTATGTAAATGTACAAGGTATTATGTTTAAGAAGGAGAAAATAATGCAGTAACAAAAGGGCTCATTCTCTGTATGTGGGTGCTAATGTACATTCTGATCTCTTACCTTAGATGGACTTAAGCAATGGACATAATTCAAGGATGTCACTGGGATTTTGTCTCTGGGACCAACATGGCGAGCTTCATCCTTGTAGCAGATGTGTCTCAGGATAGTGTTGGGACACATTCTACCACTCATTAGTTGGGAGCAGAGATCCCCATCTTGTTGGTTGGAAATCAGGAACGTGGAGTCACAAAATGCTGTTCTTCTCATGACTCAGCAATAGTGGGAGCTGTTGAGCTTGTGTACATGTATTCTGTGCAACTGCCATTGGCTGGGCTCATCCCCAAACTTAAATCAGCTCCACATTCTGTCTCTACCTTCTTAACAACCCTTCCAGAATACCGCTCAGCTTTGCCAGAGAGATGCAGGTCTCTTGGCTTAATAACAGAATTATTTTCTCTTCTGGCAACTAGTAGTAGGGGATAGAAAATATTTCACTTAACTTAGCCTATTGTTTTCTTTTGGCTGGGAAACAAATCGGTTTGGGTGGGATCCAAACAATGAGGCTACTTGGCTTAGAACCACTGAGGTTACTTGAGGAATGAACATGTGAAAGACAAGAAACCCGAGCCCTGTGCCTAACAGACTTGTGGGTGCAACTACACCCGGCCGCACAACAGAAGTCAGTCCTCTCCTGGAGTTGCCTGCGAGACATGTGAATGGATGGAGGAAATCTGAATGTTTGGTCTTTGGGAAGCTGAGGGGAGGTGCTGGTGTTTAAGGTGAGCAGGCTCAACACTCAGGCAGGATGCTTTTCCTCCACTTCCTTTTTAAAACTTAATACCTGCTTGGGACATTAGCTTCGAAAAGGTTGTTTCAGTGAGTTGTGGTGAGAAATGTTCACAATTCCATTAGAGTTGTCATATGTGACAACCCTGTTCTTCAGGGGGAGAGAAGTTGGAGATTCAGCTGCACAAATGGCCTCAGCTGAATTCCTCATCCCTTCAGAGGCCAGAGGGATGTGAGCATCTCTTTGTAGACTACTGATCTGGTGCTCTGACATGATTATAGGGTGTTTGACTCAGTGTGTTCAGATCACAGACCTGAGCTTGTTCATTCTCCAATCCCTTTGGATGGTAGTGGTAGTGCCTTTGGCACTGAGAGGAGAGGGTGGAAGGTGGCAGCTCTGGGATCTGCCTGGGGTATTTGTGAGCGTATTTCTAAGTGTGTCCAGGTAAGTCACAGAGGTGTGGCTATGGAGTCTGTCTGGTCCCTCACCCCTTCCTCTCTGGCACTGCTCTGCTTCCTGGTTGCCTTGAATGAAGCATCTTTTTCCTGCCAAGCCCTTCTGGTATGATGTTTCTGCCTTGCAGCCAGCCAACTATGGACTAAATCCCCTGAAACTGTGAGCCCCACTATGTTTCTCCTCCTTAAAGTTCTGAGTATCAGGTGTTGTGTTCAGCAATGGGAAAGCTGACTAATAGTGTTTTACTTTCTCTTGAGAATGGCCAGGCACTATATTGCATTTATGCAGATTCTCAGAGCTCATAGCAATCCTGTCAGCTGCAAAGAAAAGACCTTCATGATAATCAGACTACCAGCTCCATGAAGACAGGGCCTGCTATAATGCAGAGCCTGTGTATCCCCAAAGGCCCATGTGTCAAGGCTTGGCCCCAGACCTGTGGTGTTCCTGGGAGGTAGGTTTCGTGGGAGGGTGTCAGGGCCCTAAGGGCACGCCCTTGCAGGGGACAGAACAGACCATGGGCTGAGACCTTTGAAACCATGAACCAAAACAAACTTTTTTCATTTTAAGTTGACTACCTTAGGTATTTTGTCACCTAGTTCAAAGCTGACTAACCTCAGTGCTGTGGCCCTAGTACCTACCACATTGCATGTTGATTCAAATGCACAATGCATTTAAAAAATAGTTGTTGACTTACTGTTTCCAGTTCCAGCTTATGTGACTCTGAGTTTGTATTTATATCCTTGGGAGTAAACCATCACAGTGGATTTGCAGCTCCTCTCCTGTCCTCTCCTCTCCTCCCCTCTCCCTTTCTTTCCTCCATCCCCCTTCTCCCTCTTTTGCTGTCTCTCTCCTTCTCCGCCTGTCTCCCTGGTACATACATATGCATAGAAACACACGTACAACAGAACTGAAAATTATGAGGTGCTATGAACATTATGAGCATCACAATGGGTAGTTGTTTTGCTCTCTGATATAACTCAAGTTATAGTGCCTGACACACAGAAGCATAAGTAACTAGTTGACATATATGTGATGAAGGAGTGCACAGAAAAATTGGGATATTCACTCACTGACATATATTGCTGCACCCCATTCACAAATTTGGGTCCAGCCTCTTTCCTCAAACTGATCCACTTGGAGAGGTGCTCATAAGCCACAAATTCATTGAAGAATGTCTTATAACCAATGAGCTTGGCAACCATAAAGCTATCTTGCCAGTCCACTCCCATCATGAAGGAAAAAGGCATGAAGACGTAGGAGCATATTATCTGCAAAAGACAGAAGTAAATATTTTGTTAGAATAGTGATTTGCTTCTAGTTCTTCTGCATCATCTTCAGTGACAAGGTTGTTCTTATTGCCTCTGTCCTCTTTAGGCAGAAGAAATCGCCTCATGTTCAGTTGCCCAACGTTATCTATCAGGAATTGGCATCGTCTGAATACAGTTTGTCTTCACCAAACTCTTACTGAGGTCTGGTTCCCAGGGTAATGATGCTGAGATTGGATTAGCCCTCTCTGGAATGGATTAGTCCAGAGATACTAGGTGGTTATGAAGAGGTCAGCTCCTCCATCCTGCCCCTCTCTCTCGGTGTGCAATTGCTTGCCTGCTCTGCCTCTCTCCATGTGTTCAGCAGCACGGCCCCTGACAGGAGTCAGGCTGGTGCCATCTGAACTTCAACTTCTTGCCTCCAGAACTGTGAGCTAGATCAACTTCTTTTTAATTTTTTTGGTGTCCAGTCAGATGTTCTGTTATAGTAATAGCAAACTGACTAAGACAGGAGCCAAGGCCAGAATGGTCATTTGAAGCTGCCTGGGTTCTTGGAGAAGGGATCAGGAGATGTCTGGGGGAAGGAGAGAGGAGATAGAGAAGGGGCAGGGTGCTAGGTGAAGCCCAGAAGCTTCTACAATATGCATAGTCGGGAGTTATTGTAAACAGACAGGCAGAAACAACACAGAGGGAGGAGGTGTGAGAGAATTATACCTCAAAACTTAGCTGCGGGAAGTCAAACATGTTTCCAAACCAGGACAGGGCTGAATTCACAAAGGACAACAGGGCCAGGAAGGCGATGAGATTTGCAGCGATGTTCGCCACCAGAGGGATTGACGAGGAGGCTCCCTGTGCTGCAGCTTCTAGGAGATTCCTTGAATCACTTTATTGAAGGACAGCAATTTCAGAATTACCAGGGAGTGGTCAGTGAGTGGACACCAAAAGTATAAAAGGGCAAACCTCAGGCCCACACCTTGGTAAAAATCTTCACCCAAATCTTGGAAAATCTTTGGGGCTTAGAATTGCTGACTACAGGTGTTGGGCAAGGAATATCTAACGGGTTATATTATTATTATTATTATTATTATTATTATTATTATTATTTCTGGTGGTGCTGGAGATTGAACCCGGGGCCTCACTCATTCCAAACACTCACTCAACCATTGAGCTACCTTTCGGCCCCAATACTACTTTTGAAATTTGGGCACATGATAAAATATTACAGGTATACAAATTATGGGTTAAAAGGAGCTACCAGAGAACATTTATAAATATCCATGGTAAAAACACCATCAGTTCAGTGAAGGCCTGTATTGCTGTCACTTCATTTAAGAAATGAAATGTCACATGACCTTCGAGTCCCCATGGGCTGTTGCCTGATCTCCCCACTTCTCTAGTCTCTGAGGTAACTGCTTCCTGAAAATCTGCTTATTAGTCCCTTTACAATTTTCCTGCATGTCTGTATCCCTAAACAATACATTGTATCATCCTGCATGACTGCTAACTTTATATTGGAATCATACTACAGGCTGGGTATCATTCATCTGAAATGCTTGGGACCAGAAACATTTCAGATTTTGGAATATGGAATATTTACATAATGAGATATCTTGGGGTGAGATGCAAGTCTAAACATATATACCTTATACACATGGTCTTAATGTAACTTTGTACAATATTTCAAATAATTTCAGGCATGAAGTAAAATCTAATAGTGTGGAATTTTCTACTTGCAGCATTGTCAGTGCTCAAAAAGTTTTGGATTTTTAAAAAATTTTATTTTATTGGTACATTTTAGGTATACAATACAATGACATTCACCATTGGAAATTTTCACCTTTACATTATCTCTCTTGGATCTTATTTTTCCCCCTTTCCTTGCCCTCCTTTCAACTCTTCCATCCCTCCCTATTTATAAAGACTTTGTTTCCATTTTTTCATTTTCTCATATTAATTCCATTGCTTTCTTTCTTTTCCCCTACCCCACCCAGGTCCCCTTCCCCTTTGCTCCTTTCCTTCCTATTTCACATTATCTATTATACTTTTCAGTCCTTATTTAGCCTTTCAGTTTCTCACACTAGAGAAACTATTTGGTATTGACATGTGCGTGTAATATATATTTCACTTAAGAGTATTGCTTCAATGTGCATCCATTTAGCTATAAATATCTCTAATTTCTCATTTTTTATGGCTGAGTAGTACTCCATTTTACTGAAAAAACCACATTTTCTTTATCCAGTCTCCAGTTGATGGGCATTTGGGCTGCTTCCAAGTTTTAGCAATTACAAATTGTGCTGCTATGAACATGGGTGCACGTATATCACTGTGGTACGATTCTTTTAATTCTTTGGGGAAGACACCCAGCAGGGGAATAGCTGGATCAAATGAGACTTTCAGTCCTAGTTTTTGAGGTATCTCCATACTGATTTCCACAGAGGTTGCACCAGTCTACACGCCCACCAGTAGTGGAGCAGGGTTCCTTTTTCTGCATAGCCCCACCAGCATTTGTTAGTTGATTTCTTGATAGCAGCCATTCTTACTGGAGTGAGGTGGAATCTCAGCGTTGTTTCTATTTGCGTCTCTCAAATGACCAGTGATGCTGAACATTTTTTCATGTATTTATTTGCTATTTCTACTTCGAGAAATGTCTGTTCATTTCAGATGCCCATTTTCGGATTGGGTCTTCAAATTTGGGAGGTCTGATACTTTAGAGTTCTTTGTAGGTTCTAGATAGTAGACCTCTGTCCGAGGAACAGCATGTGCAAAATTTTTCCCACATTGTAGGTTGTCTCTTTACACTGTTGGTGGTTTCTCTTGCTGTGCAGAAGCTTTTTAATAAGAGATCCCACTTGTTGATGGTTTGTGCTAGTTCATGGGCACCTGAGGTTTTGTTCATAAAATCTTTTCCTACACCAATGTCTTCAAGAGTTCTACCTAACTTCTGTTCCATCTGGTTCAGCATTTCTATTTTAATATTTAGATCTTTAATCCATTTTGATTTTAGTTTAGTGAATGGTGAGAGATATAGTTCTAGTTTTAATCTTT
>NW_004624809.1:7872241-7901908 GCF_000247695.1 Heterocephalus glaber
TTTCCCTTTGGGGTTGCTGTAGGTGATCTGGAAGTCTGTTTTTGAGGCTTGTTTATGTGTCTTCTCATTTCTCCGGGCGGCGGGGGGGATACTTCTGGAGCCCATGAGGGTCACCTTCTGTGCCCTAGTAGCTTGGGATGGCAATGGGGGAGCTTCCTTCCAGGTGCTGGGACCAGCTGAGCTTCTCTGTGCTAGGAGCCTGGGATGGAGGTGGGGAGCTCCCTTCTGGGTGCTGGGACTGGCTGAGCTTCTCTGCCCTAGGAGCCTGGGATGGTGCCAGGGGAGCTTCCTTCCAGGTGCTGGGACTGGCTGAGCTTCTCTCTGTCCTCACAATTTTAAATGAGCTAGAGGTTGGGGCAACATGTAGCAAAATGTGCAATTAGAAAACCACTACTTCAGGGCTACTTTAAAAATGCAGGTTATTAAAAAGGATGTTGTTTTCTAAGCTGCTAATTTAATGAAATGGTTAACATATATATCAGAGATTGGAAACACCTTTCTTTAGGGTGTTGTACATTATATGTAGCAAATGCCTTCAAATGTTAGCTGACTAGATTGGTGATACCAGTTTTCCCCTTTTGCTATTCCAAGTCCATTTGGTTTATTTTGAAGATAATATTTTAGTACTTCAATTGTAGAAGAAAATTATATAATTTTCTCTATACAGAGAATAACAACCAAATTTACTAATTAAGGAACCATTTCAGGAATTGTTGGAAGGTGATTTATTTTATAGCAACTATGCTTCAGTTGCTGTGCAGTATGCTGAGAAACAATCCACGTCAACTTCTGAACATTCAATTTGGAAGGAACATTTGTTTGATGAATATTCAGTTAAACACTTGGGTACAAACTCTTGCTAGAAGGTCAGATCTCTGCCATTTATCTTGGAATGTTAATGAAGACATTCTACTCCTTCTGTTAACTCCACACACTTCTGTGCTTGGATCTGCAATGCGATGATAGACAAGGCCAACACAGAAGGCTTTCCTTTAGAAAATATGTTCCTGCAGTGACATGCCTTAAGCTGAGCTTTTAGTCTTTCAAATTTTAGGCCATTTTTCCTTTCAAGTTCTCTTGAATGAATGAATACCAGAGTTGAAGAAATTGAAAGGCATTGGTAGTTTTGACTTTCCAACCCACCTTCTTCAATACAATCTTTTCCATTCACATCAAGTCTGAAACCGTGAACCTATACTGACTTACCAGATCAAGTCAGTTGCCAATGGGACACAGTTTTGGTCTTCTTTTGATTTTACAGCCAAATTAAAGCAGCTCAGTCTAACACACCCAAAATGCTTGGGCTGTTCCTTTATTTTAGACAGGAATCTGTCCAGTAAATTCACAGCTGTAGAAAATGTCTCTGTATCAAAGCCAAAGAACTGTGACTAAGAAGATCTTTCACTTCAAAGTCCCTCAGTCTTGCATTCATTCTAAGGCCATTATCATGTACAGATTCAATTAGTCTCAAGCCACAGACCTTTAGCTGACCTCTAGCCTCCTGTTCCAACAGGGTATTCAGCTGGTGTAGCAGTTTCTGGGAGTGAGTTGCTGTCATTACTTTTATCATCTTGGTAGAGACTGCGGCTCCTTGGCATGATCACCCTCCCTGGGGCTGCTCTCATCTTGCCCCACGATATTGGATACAAGAGGCCTAGGAGGCAAGGACACCCAAGGGCAGAAGGGGAGAGGCCCAGGGAGGGAAACTGTCATGAGTGGAGGTCTCCTCAGGGCTATACCACCCTCCTCCCACCTGGACCAAAGTGAAGAGCCCTTTTATTTTCTTTAGGTTTGTTTGTTTCTTGTTTTTTGAGACAGGATCTCACTATGTACCTCAGACTGGCCTTGAACTCACTACACAGCCCAAGCTGGCCTCATGGGAATCCTCTTGCCTCAGCCTCCTGAGTCCTGGGATTGCAGGGGTGTGTCATCACAACTGGTGCCATTTCTTAATATATGAAAGACCTTCAGAAGTGGTTATCCTACAGGTTTTCAACAGTCTTAAACCAAGGCTCAATGAACACTATGCTGTATTTACAATGAAGTATCTTTACACTGAACAGTTAAAACATTTTAACATCCAGGTATTTAGCAAGGTTTTCCTAAGGTGTTGAAACAAGATGTTTTTGGTAAAGTCTAAATAATCACTGGGAATTAAATTTAATTTCACAAGGCACTGTGCTTTCTTCTTAGCAATTTTTTGCTGTGCTTTGAAGTTGGACTCCACCTAGTTATGCACTCAGCCTGCATAGTCAGATAAGCAATGTGTCTGCTTACCCATTTTCCATCTTCATGGCACTCTTAAGAGTTACTTTGGGTTTTTCTGTCTCAGGCCAGAAGAGTTTAGCAACAGCCAGTGATGCAGGAGCTGACATGACTGAAGCTGTTAACAGGTGGGTGGATGACACCTGCGGGTGCAGAAGACAGCAAGCAGCAGGGTTAGATTTGCTCTGCATTCAGAGGAAGACTCCAGAAGTTTCACATGGGGAGATGGGAAGGGTTGATTCTATACCAGAAAGCAGCCTGTCTCGATGAGCCAGACCCTGACATCACCCCGAGAATCAGGAGAATGGGGGAATTCATGTTAATCTGACACATCTCTGGAGAAAAGCACAAAACCAAAATCTGACCCTTTCAGCAAATAGCTAATCCTGCAATGTAACCATTTTCAAAGATTCCTCAACCTCAGTGGTGTAGTTTGAATGCTCAGAGAGTCTCCAGATCCTGCATTTCACTATGTCATCAAGTGAGACTGGCAATGCGGGGTGGAATGACCATGGAAAAAGGACTTCTGATCCCCAGAAGCTGGGATCTCCCTTTCACCTTTTTTTGGTCTCCTGAAATCCTTCCTCCCTTTACACAGATCCATTTGCTTTGATCTGTAAATTGTTTCTGTTTCCTTCATTCCAAGCCCACTTTCTACCTCACATACATTGTTTCTAGATTCTCTTCCCTACAGTTTTACAATTCTTGGGTCCTTGTCTGCCTTGGCTTCCCAGGAATGCCTAGCACATTTTTGAAGGCAGCATTCCTGTGGTAGGGGCAGAGAGAATCATTGGGAAATCCAGTAGTACGGCTTATTCCTATGGCACTCTTTGCTTCTTTCTTCTCTCCATACTAACTGGCTTTTCCAGGCCAGAATGAAATCCTGAGATGAAGCCACCTTATCTTGTAAAAAGTCCTCATTATTGGAGTAGCACGATGTCGACTGTATTATGACATTTCTGTGTTGGGGGCTCCATCAATGTGCGGCTTGTAAGCTTCAAACACGGAGACACCATATATCAGCTTTCCTCTGCCTCACGTCAGATTCCACCAATCCTCAAACGTGGCTCTACAATGGAATCCGAGGTGTTTTTAAAGATAGTGCTGGCCTGAGTCTTAGCCCAATTCTGGTTTAATTACTCATGGGTGTGGGCCTGGGACTTAGGGTCTTTAAAAGCCCCAGGGATTCTAATATGCAGTAAGGGTTGGGAATCACTGGTGTCGATCAGGGATCCCCAAATTCTTTTCTGTAAAGGGCCAGAGACTGAATATTTGTGGTTTGTGGCCCACAACTGCTCAACTCTATTGTACGAAAGCTTCCCACAATAAGTGGATAGGAATGGCTAGTTTCCAATAAAACTTTACAAAAATAAGGGTTGATCTGGATTTGGCCCAGGGCCATGGTCTGCTGACTCCTGGTTTAGTTCATCTTTACAAATGTCAGTAATAGTTGTTTTTCTTTCACAGATTTAATTTTTCAGCCAAAGTAAGCTCATCTTATGATTTCACTTTGCTGTGGTTGGATATAATTCACAATTAGGTGGCAGCAACATGAAAATGAAGCTTCCAAAGTCCTTGGGGTCATTGCATTTAAATGTCAGTGCAGCTGCGATCAATTTTTGGTATACTGCAAAAAGGGTGCCCTCTTGGCCTCCTTTTCCAACAGCAATGGGAAACAAGAAGGAAGGAAAGAAGGAAGGAGAAAGAAATTGAGTTTTGTATAAGTTAATTCCCCAAGATTCTTACCCCAAAAGAAATGTAAGCACCCAAGACACTTCCAGCAATTGTAGCGAAGCCAGCTGTCATAATAGCATGGAGCTCTGACCTGGTGACATGTGGTAAATAGGGTCGGACCAGCAGTGGAGACTCTGTCTGGAGACAGAGAAGGGTGAGTAGAATACATGTTACCTTTTAAATCTACTAAACATTCCATTATCTAAAGCCATATTTCTAAGAGTGAACCTCAGACCAGCTCTATCCTTGTCACTAGGAATTTGTTAGAAATGCACATTCTCTGACTTACTGGATCAGAAGAGGGAAGGGTCAGCAATTTGTATTGAAGAAGGCTTCTAGATGAATCTGATAAATGCTTGGGCTTGAGAGCATGTGCCTTGGACATCTGGGTCACCTGAATTCTAGATGAGTGCGCATATATGGTCATGGGCAAATCTTGCCAATTATGAGGCTAATTCTGCAGTGATTCCACCTGGCCTGGGAAGGGGCCTTGGGAGGTCTTGGTACACTTTTCTAAAGGTTGGCGAAGTAACTAGACTGGTGGACTGGGGGCTTCTAAGCCACCATGACTTTCAGTCTCCCAGCTTCATCTTCACATATGCTCAACCTGTTTTCTGGGACCTCATGGGAATAGAGTCACAAGTATGTAAAAAAAAAATACCTGCAATGATAATGATGAGTACCCACAGGCTTTTTCATAACTGAGAATCAGAGACCCTTCTCAACGGGTGAAAAGAAGCCGCACAGAGTATAGCTGTAGAGGCTTAAATTTCATTAAGGAGGACAGGCAGCCTGCAGCGTGGGGCTCTCCATCAATAATAACTGTACTTGTAGCATATTGAGTGTCAGACTGAGCACCACAGAAGCATGTGTGCAATTTTACAATATTTTTCCTCATTATTTGTAATTGTTCTATGAGGTTGACTGTGTTGAGCTTCAGTTTATAGATTAAATACAAATCCAGTACATGAGCCCCCTTTCCCTGCAGATAGTAGCAGTCTATTCAAGATGGTGCCCTAATTAGTCCTCAGAGACTCTGCGACTATAGCTATAATTTCAGCTCCTAGAAAAGGAAGTATGTTCCCCTTCAAGCTCCCCATTAAGGACAGCTCCAGGCTAGTGAGATGGGCTTACCAAGAAGGCACAGCCTGCTGGAACAGTTATAACCCTGAGGTTATAGCCATGCATTTTTCTGGATGACTTGGTTTTCACTTCAAGCCCCATTTCCTTAGGCAATGGCACTGGCAAGTATTTGCATTTGGCTTCATGAGTGTGCAATTCCAGTTTCCCTGAAGCTGTGAGTCCTGAGTGATGACTAGCTCATTATTGCTTACATGGACTTCAGGCAAAAGAGCATTTATCCATGTGATGGATCAAGATAGTAAAAATTGTAGCCTAAAGGTTCATCTCTGAGGAGAGGAAGAAACATAAAAGCATTTTTCTTTAGGCTCAGCAAAGACAGACTATTGCCCAGTTTAGACAAGTTTCGAATGAGAAGTATCTATACAGGTGCACATTGGAGGGAAGCCTCTCTTAGTGTCCTTCATTGCCATAGACATTACAGTATACTTAAAGCTACCTGTTTCATGTTGGTAGCTTCAAGAAAGTGAAATCCTTTTGAGAGAGAAGAGCTTCTAACTTCTGAAGAGCTGAGCAGTGACTTCAGTAATTCAATAAATTCAGAAAAGATCTGTTGAGCATTTATATATGAGAAACCATGTATCTTAAAAAAATGACTCAATTGTCCTTCTTTGTGTAAACTTTCAAGGACACAATTCCACATTAGAGTACCCAGACTTGAAAAAGATCTCTCTGACTTGTCCTGGAACCTGGACGTTGACTCTTCTAGGGATTCCTTATTTTACACCATTTCTCCACACCAAAAGAAAAGACAGCACCATGATATGCTCTTGGTCTGTGTTTTACAAAGAAAGTATCTCGTTTTAGCAGCTGTTTTGCTTTGCTTTGTTTTTTGCTATTACAACTTACTTGTCCAACAAATATATTGCCAGCAGCAACTACAGACTCAATAGGAGATGACCCCATAGTAACTAGCATTGTCCATCCAACCTAAAGGGAAGAAAGGGACAAAGTCAGTGAGAACTGTATGTATACTACAACAACATTCAAGTAGGGATAAGACTCATGAACTGGAGTGAAATGATGAGGCCTTCAGCAATTGTTGGCAGGTTAGAATGAGATGTATTATATAGGGTGTGATTGTAAGTGGAAAGCCATCCTGTCACCTTATTGCCATGCACATTATAGTATAGAATGTGAGGAGGAGGAGGAGGAGAATGTACACAGCAGGCTAGTCACATCCTCCTATTGGAGCGGGAAGTCTGTCACTGTAAATACTTTTAAAATGTTTAAACCCACAGTCAGAGAATTATGATCCCTGAAGCTCTGACTGTGATTCTGCTGCCATTCTGGTTCTCTCTCCTATCTTTTCTTTCTGCTTAAACATTTTGATTAATTTAAAAGGATCACAGGAGGCCTGTGGCTGACCCCCAAGCTCCACATGCCTGCTCTGCTCTCATGAGCATCCAAACTGCCTTACATATTTCCTAGTTTCTGATCGAATGTGAGGTTAAGATTCAGTTGCTGGGGAAGCAGGAGTGAGGTGCTTAGCAACTTTCCTCCTTCTCCTTCCTCTTCCTCTTCCTCTGCTTCCTCTTTTCCTCCTCCTCCCTGGCCTCATCCTCTTCTTCTCCCTCCCCTTCCTCCCTCCCCTCCTCCTTTGTCTCCTTCTTCTCCTTCTTCACAATGGCATGCCTATGTAACTTCCTCCAGAGTGACACAAGACTTCTCGCTTTGATTGTCTGGAACTACCAGATCAGGAGCATCTGCCTTGGTAACCTCCTGAAGACCAGCATGGCTGTGGTAGGCACAGCATGGATAACCATGAGGAAGGGACAGCACTATCTTCCCCTGGCAGGTGTCTGATCTCAATTCCTTGCCTGAAGAAGTAACTGCTATGATTACATGGGGTTTCCAAGGGGGTGTGAATCAAAGCCCTGCTAGAAGTCCCTGAGATAAAATTCCCTTTATGGATAAAGGGGTTTGAATCTAATACCTTGAGTGGGAACAGATGTGAATCTTTGGAGAAAGAGAAAGCCTCCTTGGAAATGCCTGGATAAAAACTACCTCAGACTTTGTACCTGAAGTAATCAGCTCTACGACACCCGTCACCCAGTCCCTCCCAACCCAGTACCTTTCTGATGATCCACTGCATGAGTCCCAGGTAGTACAGCATGGACATCACTGTGCTGAAGAAAACCACAATGGGCAGGATCTAGGCGTTGGGAGCAGGACACAGGGATCAGGATCAGTGTCGACTCTCCTAGTATCACAGGTTTCCTATTAGGCCTCCTCCCTGCCTCCTTTTCTCTGACCGAGATACCCTAACAGTCCTGAAAATTCTTCTCAAAGAACAACACGCTTACCAGGCAGCTTTCTTCTCTATCACCTCTTATCCTGATTTCTTCTGGATAGGCATCTTGTACTGCGGCCCCCAAAGCTCACATGTATCTCCAATAAATACACTGCAGTGTTTGGAGCAGGGTGTTTGGGAAGTAGTTAGGGTTAGATGAGAGCATTAGGGTGGGAACCTCTGGATTTGAACTGAGGTTTTCAGAAGAGGAAGACAGACCCACATGGGGATTTATCTGCCTCACCACAGGAAGACCCCTGCCAGTTAGGCTCAGCAGGAAGACCCTCACCCATGCCAGCAACTCGATGTCAGACTTCTCGGCCTCAGAGCTGTGAGCTAAATAAACTTCTGTTCTTTATAAATTATCCAGTCCCGGGTATTTTGCTATGGCTACAGAAAACAGACTAACACAAGTGAATTTCACAGGAAACTTGACATTTTGGTTTTTCTCTTCTATGATGAACTCTTCTTACTCAGTGAAAGAATGTGATTTTGAATGGATCTGTAATGCCTGATCATCAAACTGAAGGCCATCAGCAAATATTCTTAATGTTCTAGTATTAAAAAGACACGACTGTCACCACTACCATAATCAGGAGAGTGTCCTGGGTCAGGATTAATTGTGAGCCACCCAGATCCTTGTTTGTAGTAGCTACACAGACAAGTCAAAGCATGATAGGTGCTGGCACATGGTGCCTCCTATAGAGTAAGCATTTACTCTATTACAATCATAATTATGTTACCCATAGACGTTTGAATCACTAAAATCTGATAAGACTAGCTTAGCTCTGTGAAAGAAAAGTTGTACTCTCCAGGTCCTGCTTCTCCAGTGCTCTCTGGGGGTCTTCACCGCAGCCCATTTCTACAGGGAGCAGTTTCTAGCCTCATGGAGCACCTGGAGCTGCAGCCATCCCTGCTCAGCCCCACCCTGCTGCACTCCTTGCCCACTGCTTCCCTGAGGATGGCCACACACAAAGTACTGCCAGGGACATGGCACAACCAAGGACAATTTGTACAAGATCTAATTTAGAAAAATCTATCCATAATATGTACTGAAAGTCATTTTGTTCCAGTATTCAGAGTGCACTCACTGGAAGCCATTTATTAGCTTTAATTGGTAGGCAGAGCTTTTCTGAAAGCTTGATGCAGTTAAGGGGGGTCATCCAGGAGTTCCACACTGGCAGAAAGAACAGAGGCCTCTGTCTGGGGTGGTGGGAGGGGTGACAGGGGCTGAGATGCTGCAGAGCCTGGGCCAAAAGTTATACCTTCTCTGAGACTTTGTGTTTCCCAGTGCTGAATTCAGTTCACGAGATGAGCAGATTTCTGTCTCATTCTATAATCACTTGACCTTTTGGACATGGCTTAATTGTCTCCCCACCAAAGCATCAAGGTTAGAAAAGAATCATATCTTGATCTCATCATGGCACATTTATACACATATTAAAAGGTCACACTTTACCCCACAAACAGGGACAATTGTTATGTGTTAATTAAAAATAAAAATAAGTTAACTCATCTTCTCGGGTCGTTCTTTTCCCTGAAGCCCTAGACACTGTTACCTATAGGATTTTTCTGAAGTATCTCTTGCAATGCTACACCCCCCTCCCCAAATATTTGATGAGTCCTTACATTCTTTAGATAGTTCCCTTAATATTACATAGGAGTAACACAGTGTAATTAATGTGTTCAGTCCACCAATTTCAGATAACATTGTAAATGAAAAATAGTGTCTACAACAAGCCCAGAAAGCATATACCTGGTTTTTGGCGTGTAAGGTTCTGTCTGTATATCTACAAAGACTGAGAAGCTAGTGAAAAGGCAATGACTACATAGAAAAAGGGTTGGGATTTACCTTAAATGCGAAGAAGTGGTCTGTGTATTTCTCACCAAAGACAAAGACAGCACCAGCATCAGTGTACCCCAGGAAAGTCTGAGCTCAAGAAAAGAAATGGGATCATTACAGCCACTGAGGTAGGGGTCACAAGCCATAGGAACACTAGATCTTGCAGAGCACTAGAACCAAGCTTTCTCAGACCGGGAGAATTAGTGTCTTCAGCTTTGCCCCTCCAGTGCCTGGCATGGAAGTGTATTTTTGAATTATAACTGCAGACAGATTCCTGTCATTTCTGACATTCAGTCTGACTCCAGGACACTGAAAGATAGGTTGAGTGTGGGAACAGAGGACATGGAGAGTATTAGTTACCACTGGATGCAAAGAATACTCTGGGTAACTGTCTCAGAGTGTGGCAGCCTGGAGCAGGATGACAGGCAACAGCCACTGGGGATGATGCGTGGATGACATGGATAACTAATTAGACAGATTAACATATTTGACATAAACAGGTATTTGTCTAATTGATAGTAGAATTAAAATTTGGGTCAAATATTGCAAGCAAATAGTCTTAAGGACTATAACCAAATATGAAGTGCCCTGTAACAGTAAAACATTCTTTTGAACCACTCACCTGAACTTGTCTGCCCAGCCAATCAAAAGCAATGAATCCAGGCTTAGTCCTTAGGATTAGGAGACCAAGAACAAACTGTATCCCAATGCCCCAGCAGACAGGTCTCCAATAAACCTACGTAGAGAGATGAAGAGATCTTAGGGAGCCAACGCTGGCTCCCTGCAGGGGTCGCTGTTTCCTGGAAGCACCCTCAAGATGGCTGGGAAGTCCCCCACCCCCTTCATTAGAGGCCCAGGGAGACATGAACAGAGAATCACCGCCCCCCCCAGCTCTTTTAATTAATTAATTAATTTTAATTTTGAAACAAAGTATTTCTAAGTTGTCCAGGCTGGGCTCGAATTTGTGATCCTCCTGCCTCAGTTTCTCAGAGTGCTAAGATTCCAGGAGTGTGCCATGATGCTTAGTTAAAAGATTCTTTTGACAGAACCATATCTTAAGAATCTTAGGATTGCTTTTCCTGTCTCTGAACCCGAGTGGGAATCCTGTTAGTCCTGCCTTCCCAAACTTTCCTATGTAATCACTATGCCCTGGTAAATACTTTAGACATAAAGAGTAATCTAAGAAGCATCATTAATATTTTAGAATGATAATGGCTCAGATGTCTGTCCTAGTCATGTTGCAAATATTATATACGTATAATTACTTCTCTTGCTTGGAAAATGGAAAAGCAGAATATCATTTCTCTGTGTCCAAAGTTTGTTGATCTGACAACTTGTAGATGAATGAAGTGAAATTCTGACTAATCAAGGGGCTTTTGTTTCATTATAAAAATGAACCAGGACCTGAATGCAGACCCATGGAGAGCAGCAGAAATAAACCATTATCTGTTTTCATCTTTGGTGAGAAAGGAGTGTCCTGAAAGCAACTCTGGGAGCGAAGGCATGGACATGGAGAAATCCACTTGAGCAGGGCAAATACTGTAATGTGAATCACATGAGGTGAACTTGGTCTCTGATTAACATTTTTTCCTTGAGTTGACTTTTAGCCCAAAAAGTCTTCCAGAGCTTGCCATTGGGATTCATTAGTGAGCACCTCTAGGTCTCAGAATTCTTGCCATTTTATAGTTTAAGGCTAACAGAATAAGGATGAAAATGAGTTCAATGGGGGAAAACTGTATTAGGACAAATTTTTGGAGTAAAAAAG
Source organism: Heterocephalus glaber (assembly GCF_000247695.1). The sequence continues at coordinate 7,883,282 of NW_004624809.1, forward strand.
CCCACATTGCAAATTGGACTTTGATAAGCTGCATTATCCAATGTAGAGTGTTAGATAATTTACAGTCTGGGAAAATCTGTATCAAAATGAGTACATTCTTCTCTCTGTGTTGATGGAGGCAGGGGTTGTGTGAGAAGAAATTAGACTGACAGGAAAAGGGCGAGTTGCTGGTTGTGTAACTGGAAGATATTGAGAATGAAACATGACACAGTGCTTTGAAAAACCCAGAAGAAGGGCACCCTTTCCACCTTGAGTCACGACAGCAGAGTAAGAAAGACACTGGATAGTATAATTCTTTCACATCATTTTGAGCAATTTGCACCTGGGAAAAAGAAAAGGCAAAAAGTATCCCCAAAAGACCAATTTTATATTTACTCTGGTTGGGTGCTTGGAAAACAGAAATAACAGGACAATGTACATCACGAGCCCACCGAAGGACACCAGATGCTGTTGTCCCAACTTGGCAGTGTCGAGGATCAGCCAGAAAATAATGCCCAGGATCAATAAGCTCCACATGACCCTGAAGAACAGAAGGGGCATTGGCATGACTTACTCTACTAAGTTGAACACTGTAAGGAGGTTTGAACTAACAAACAAAAAACACTAACAAGAGCGGCATGCCCTGGCACGAGAAAGCCGTGCTTTCAGAAATCACAACAGACCATTTTTGGTTGTGGCTATAATGGAAAATAGCCCCCAAATTAAACAATGTGTCCCTACAACTTAGGCACTTCTCCAGTTCAAGGGTATGCAAAAGGTCAGAGAGGGGAAAGGATGTTTGGAGAGGGCAGCCTGGTGATTTCTTTTGGAGAACTACTTTGGGGGGATTCTTCACCCCAGGTTTGAGATTGGTGAGGTGCTACCTTTTTCCTTTTAAGGGAGAACCTGAAATGTGTTCTCTGCAGTTGGGGGACCACAATAGAGCTGAACTTTAATTGGGGTGACTTTCCCAAGGGGGGAGTCCAGTGGACACATGCAGGCTAACTCACTGCTCGCATGGCAGACTAGAAAGGCTACTGGGTGGGGACTGCACCATCCTGGTTTGTTAGGCCAAGGATGTGTAAAGTTCCCTTGTAGATCCCATGTGGGTCTTGACAGAGATAGGCCTGGGACCTACCTACTAGGGCTGTTGGAGGGAGGCAAGGTCCATAGTGCAAGGCTGAGCACAAAGCCCTGAGCAGCCACTGCAGGACGTAAGGTCCTTTGGGAAAGAGTGTCTTTAACAACTCTCAATGCTTCTTCTCAAGGAGATAGGACAGTCCTGAGCCTGATTTTTCTCCTGGCTGTGAGACTGGTAGAGAAACAGGTAACAAGGAGAAAGAAGAAATGCAAGCCAAAGCTGGGGCAGAAAGATGTTTGGTCAAGCTCATAGTTTCCACTGTTATATGGGATGGCGCATCTTAATATTAAAGCTATGTCTGTGGCCGCTGGCCCATTAAGTAGGAGTGAGCAGCACGGTCATGGGATTTTGCAATTTTTATACAAAGTATGGGATAGCTAGCTCCCACTGAATAAAATGGAAAGGATGACAGATGAAAAATTAAGTTGTATTTTGATGATAATCTATGGGGTCATGATTTTAACATAATAATTGCACAAAAAGTAAAGGGCTAGTGGTCCTCAATATCAAGGCAATATTTTAAACCCTAGTTCTTAGGAGCAAAAGGCATAGAAAAAATAGAGAAAATTAAAACCAAAGTTAAAAGTTATTGGGTTCACTAGTCAATAAAGAAATGCCAATAGAGATACGAGTTCACATCAAAATAGATAAAAAAGGTTTATATTCACCACAACACTTAAAATAGCCCAAAAATGTAAGTGACACAAATGATCAACCATAGAGAAACTACACATTAAAAGAGACAAAGATTGAATATATTTTATGATCCCATTTTGTAAATATATTTTAAACAGTATGTATAATTTGTGTAAGAAAAATATATGACACAAAAAAGAAAAGCTATTTGTGGGCATGTTATCAGCAGTCTCTGTCATTTCTACATATAGACCAACTCTTTAAATAGATACTGTGATTAGGTGGCATTCATGCTTCTGTGCCCTCTCCTCTTCCAGGACAGACATTACTGATTGATCATGATGCCACCCACTAACAGAAGGATAAAGAGCTGAAGCTGGGCCTGCGATGACTAGCACCTTGCACTGCCCTCTATCCTTAATGGCTTCTTGACATGTAGGCACAGAGTTGTCTCCAATCAGCATATGAAGGCTATTAGATGCTACCTCTTGGACATTCATTTAGCAGCACTTGAAGTTAGGGTGGTTTGTAGAGATACTGAATGCCTTGCAAATGGGTCATGGCCTCATCTAATCCTAGACTTCCTGTCTATCAAGTGAAGGCATTATAGTGGATTACTCCTGAGCTAGCTTCCAGCTTCAATATCTTACAGATGAGAAAGCCATTTTAGAACACATATTTGAAACAGTGTTGGGAAAGACTAACATCCCTCTCAACTGCAGTAAGAGAACCGGCTGTGTTACCACTTCATCCAGAACCAATGGCTGTCCAGAAGCTGTCTGCCCGGAGATAGGATTTCATCAATTCGATGTTCATATCTGGCCATCAAGTGATCCCAGAGAACAAAAAAGATGGCTGCCACAGTGATTACGAAGAGAGGAAGGGCTCTGTGAAAGTTCAGCACGCAGGCTGCAATCACCATGACTAGATAACCTGTCCAGGAGGCAAAGGAAGACACTGAACACCACCTGGCTCAGGCAAGGGGAGGGCTCATCAAGAACTTACTCCGAGCAGGGCTGCTTTGGTTTGGGCACTGGATTCTCTCTCCCTTTCCCCCACCAGAGCAAGTCCCTAAGACTCTATGCTAAGAGGAAAGGGTGCTGGGTTTTTCCTACAGGACCTTCTGAGTTCTTGAATGCTGATACTTGATCATTGGCTTCTCACTCAGTATGTATGTATGTATGTATGTATGTATGTATGTATGTATTTATTTATTTCCCCAATGATGCAGATTCAGTAGGTGAACTACTATGAGAGAAAGGCCAAGTATTAGAGCAACCACTGGCAAAGAGGCATTGATTTTCCTGGTTTGCAGCTCAGATTTGGCCTAAGCTTGAATAGGAAAACAGACCCACAGTCTCTAAGTGGCACAGACCCTCAGAGGAAGAAGGGTGGGGTAATAACTATGGTGAGTGCTTTTGAAGAACAGACTATAGGATAAGAATAAGATTTACTATTCTTAAAAGTCAGTAAACAAGGGTCTGCACATTAAATCTGGCTAACTTCTTGTTTTGTGGGTAGCAAGTACAATTGCATTTTAAAATTTGTATTTGTATTCTACAAATGAAGTTGTACTGGCACACAGCCATGAATGTCTGTTATATAGTATCTATAGCTGCTTTTTTACTATAGTGGTGGAGTTGCACAGTTTTGAAGGCATACTCAAATACTGCCAAGGCTGAAATACTATCTGACCTGGTATAAGGAAAGATGACCAACTCTGCTCTTTCCTGTTCCAGCTCTCTGAGCACCAGCAATACCTTGAACAGCAGTATTAGAGTAATGTCTGTGGGAGTAGAGTAATGTTGGATGGGAGTATTTACACAGATAGGAGTAGAGCCCTTTGCTTCCCAGGGAGTGAAAACAAGAGACATTCTCTTCCTGCTGTCAGGCAAGATGAATGGCCTACATGGCCCTAGGTTCTTATCATGTATTCACTTGCTGCAATTAGGCGTCTGCCCATTACCCAGTTTTCCAGATTGCATTAACCAGTGTACCTCCTCAAATCCATACCATAAAGACAAAGGTTATGATGAGCCCCAAGAATAGGGGAGGTTCTGTGGCTTGAATGTTTCCCCCCAAAATTCATGTATTGGAAAGTTAATCCCCAAATCATATTAACATTGTGTTTGGTGATGGGGCCCTTGGGAAGCAATTAGAATTAGATGGAGTCATGAGGGTGGGGCCCCTTTATGGCCCTGATGGCTTTATAAAAAGAAGAGAGACTTGGCTAGCACACTTGCTCTAAGCCCTCTGCCATGATATAACACAGGAAAAGGCCTTTAGCAACATTGGCATCTTGATATTGGACTTCCTAGTCTCCAGAACTGTGAGGTAAATAAACCTCTATTCTTTCCCCAATTACCTGGTCTGTGGTATTCAGTTATAGCAATAGAAAATTGTTTGACACAGTAGGTGGCTCACAATTAACTCCTGGCCTCAAAATAGGGGCCAGGAAAAAATATGCACATTTCCCTGCTGAGACCTGAGTCTTAGAGCTTCATGGTTTACTTCCCTGGATGACTGACAGAGGTTCAGGGAAGGGAGAAGGTTTATTTCCTTTCCACAGGAAGCTAATACTTGGGGGGGCCCAACAAGAGAAGAAAAGACAATGGTGTTTCCTTTGATATTTACCGACTAATAATATGCCCCAGATGATGTACCGAAGAGTGGTTTTGTGCTTTCTACAAAAATCACAAATTGTATAGTATTTTCTTTCCAAATATCTGCAACACAAAAGCAAAAAGGCAGGTAGACGTAAACGTTCAAAATGTGAAATAAATGGGCATGCTAAGGCTAGATTCAGCTTTGTAAAACCAGCAAGCAAACAACAAACACATTCAGGAGGCATGTGTCTTACAAAATAGAAAAGGAAAATTCATTTTATTTTAGACTAAAATCGGCTCCAGCTTGGATTAACCTTCACTGAATGAGTGTGCCAAGCCCTGAGGGGTTAGAGAGGTGCAGGAAAGATGCTCCTGGAAGCAGAGCGAGAAGATGAATCACTACCCAAAAGCTGAAATAAACCACAGGAGAGTGCTTCTGAGTAGGAAATGTTGGAATATATCACACATTTAATTACAGGTATTATTGCCAGAAACTTTCATTGTTATGTATGTGTGTGAATATGTGCACTGAGAATTATAAATATTGCTCTAAAGACACTGGGTGAATAAGAGTGGAGTAAAGACCAAGTTTTTTTGTAGTCTAATTTGGGAAAAGTTAATAATGCATTACCCTTGGATGCAGAAGTGGTAGCAGTGGAGGGTGACATTTAACAGGGTACACCTATCTGGTGTAGGTTGGCCTTATCAGATGTTTTAATTGCAGGGAATGTCACAGTCCATTAGAGCAATCTGACTCCATAAAGTAATGGAGCTGGTGAGACACACTTGGGCCGTTTGGTTATCTGTGCGGAACAGTTCCTAATGCCGTGGTGGTTGTTTCAGCACCACTAACATCAGTGAAACCTGAGTCTGACCACTCAAGAGAATTTCCCAGCCTCCTCCTAGTGAGAGACTATATAGTAAAATGGAGGCTGAGCTCAGGGCAATTTCTGAGGAAGTATATATTCCTGATGATGTATGTGTGACAAGACCTCCTAACCCTAATTCTGACCCACTCCAGGGTAATCTTCTGAAACATAAAAACAAAATTTCTTGGAGATATAGGAAGAAAAAATTTAGAAAATGGACAAATATTGTAGAGTTAATATTACAGACAGCTAAGTTATATAGAAATTAACAGGCAGTCAGTGAGGGATCGGGCATTGGAGGGAGTCAGTGCAGATGAGATGCATCACAATTGCGGCTGGAGGTGAACTGAGGCCTCAAGCTGGAGATGCAATGGCCAGAGATAAACAGCAGCTTGAGATAATACTGTCCCTCAACAGCAGCTTGAGATTGTCCTGCCAGAGAGGCATCAGATACATAGGGGGGTGACCAGAATATCCAGACCCATGTGCCCATCCCTTTCCAGAGATGCCTCTGCTCTTTTTCTACTTTAGAAGTTATAAATAAGCTTAAGTTAAGGATGCTCACCGTATAACCTCCCTATGTGCCTCGCTTCCCTATTGGACCAATATTAGCTAAGTGACTATACTTGGAATCCTACTGGTTGATTGTAGTTTGACCCATAGCTACCCACATTGTGATTTTGCTTATAAAATATCCCTGGACAAAGAGTCTCTGTGGCAACCCCTTTAGGGACCCATCCTGTCTCTCAGGAGCTTTCTCTCAATAAACCTTTCCTACTTTTCACTTCCTTTGTCCTCCAAACTCATCCTTCAACATTTGGGAGACACAAAATTGGCACATCTAACATCTAGCAGGTGTAGAGTTATTTCCCTGAGACATTAAGACAAGAGTACCAATCTTGGACTAGCAAACAGGCTGAAGTTCCAAGCTGTCTTTAGCTGACTGACCTTGGTTATTTCTCTAAGTTTCACTTTCATGGTCTGAAAAATAAAGATAATAATCTTGCTTCCCCTACCTTGTGGGGTTGTAAGGACTTGGAACACCTTCAAGAGAAACAAGGTAAGAGCAACTGTTTGTTGGGATTTCCAGTGGATTGAGTTTAGAGAAATCAGTTGCTATTGATTGAACTGAGAAGATGAATTAACCGCTTTTGTATAGACTGGAGCAACTAGTTGGTAATTTACACCTTTAATTAGAATACTGTTCTGGGTGAATTTAAATCTAGATATCGGTTCCCAAGACATCAGCAGGCTCAACTGGCCATATCAATCATGCTAGCATTTCATTAAATTTTTTGAAAACGGTATTAAGTGGGTGAATGGGAATGGGAGTGGTGAAATTTTCTAATAAATCATAACAAATGTTAAAAATAGATGGAAAAATAAAAGAAATAGGAGGTAGGCATGGTTATCTTCTTGGTCTAAAAAGTCTACCCTTTTGGATGCGTGTCTTGGCCATCCTCCACATCTTCGTCTTTGTTTCTTAGCGAATCCTGATCAATTGTGATATGCTCTTCCCCCTGGAAATCAAATATTGGAGGAAATAATCAGAATCCTGGCAAGTGTGTGCACTGATTGCCTTTGCTCGAGATTGTGACAAAGAATTTTCAGTAGGGCCTTTTAATTATTATGTAATATGGCTCCTATTATCTACAGCTAGTTATCTTAGTTACTTTGCTTTCACTGCTGAGACAAAATACCCAACAATCAAAGCTAAAGGGAGCAATTTATTTAGCTCACAGTTTGTAGAGGTTTCAGTCCATAATCAGCTGGCTCCAAGGCAGGGTGTCACAGCACGCAGGCATTGCAGAGGAGAAACAGCTCATGCTGGACAGAAGGTAGCAAAGCAAGCAAGAGGCGACAACAGCTCTTTTATCCCTTATATCCTATCCAGGATACTTAAGGGCAGGTAGCACTCAAACCCTTAATCCTAGTGCCCTTGAGCCTAGAACTGTACCATGAGTCAATTCCAGGGTCACACACTCTAGATGCAACCACCTCTGAAAAAGCCCCACCTATGACTACATGAGGCTTTTGGGGGAAATCTAAACACAAGCCATAACAACAGGATAGACATTTTTTCCTCTTATAATCACAAGAGATTCAGAATCACACTTATCTCTCCCTTTCTTCCCAGAGGAGCCACTGACTTTTTCCTTTTCTTAAGGGAACAGTCTCATATTTCTGCTTTTTGCTCTTGTCTCTGTCATAATCATTCAACACTAGTTCTATTTCCAGGCAAGTGCTAAATGAATTAATACCAGAGTCTGCACAAATCTCCCTTTATATTATGACAGATCTAGGTTCCCTAGGACTGAGACCAAGGCTGTTTTTATTTTCCTGGTAGCTCAAGGCTTGATTTGCAGATACGAACACCAGCTGGCACCTTCAAGAGCCGAGGAACCAACCTCTCCTCAGAGGATAGCATGTTCCTGTCATTTGGGCTATAGCAGAATGTTTCCTTCACCTAGCTAGCTCTTGCTCTAACTAAATGAGCACGGTATGTAGCTGGACCATATTTCCTAGACAGTGTGAGCTCTCAAACATCCATGACCCATCCTGTTCCCAGCATGGCACAGAGGTTTCCTCCCTGTCTTCATTCTGCAATAACGCCTCACTAAGCATTTGGCTGTTGGAACCAACAGTACTGGGAGCTGGGGTGGAGGTATACAGCTGGGGTGCTGGTTTGAAAGTGTGCTAAGAAGTGTAAGGCCACGGTTCAGCTTTCATTTTCTGTCACACCCTGTGGCCATTCATTCTCTGCACTTTAAATCATGGAGATAAATCATAGCATGCTGGTGAGCTGAAAGGATCCTCAGATATCACGTAGTCCTTCCATGCAAACTCTATTGCACTTCTAATTCAAGATTATTTCTTGTTTTTTGGGATGGAACTAGGAAGGTGAGAAGATAACTGGAAAAGAGACTAGCTGAATGCAAACTGCAGAGGCTGAGGACAGAGGCAGAGATGAGTCTTATTTATTTATTTCCATCTAACATATAGCTTGGCCAATAAAATATGATAAATATTTGATTTAAATGATTCAATTGCTGTTTTCTTGCAGTGAATGCACCCAGATACCTACTGTCTATGGGTTGTCCAGCATTACTGTTGTTTTGCTTTCTTTTCTCAATTCTTTATCTTTTAAAAACAACACAAGACTACTACACTCATAATCATAGGACATGTGTCTCTTCCTCTCACCACTGACCACTGGAGGGGTGGCCTTTGGTGCCCACTTCCTCACTTCCTGTTCACCACCTAGCCCACTGCAGTTTTCTACTGAAGGTTTCTGTCAGGGTCACCCAAGGTCTGCTGTGGCCAGACCAGGTAGCTATTCCTTATTTTTCACATTCCTGTTTACAACTGTAAAATATCTAACCTTTGTGTGTTTTTGTATAAAACAATTAGAAAAGGAGACTTTTTAAGAACAGTGTTAGGTCCCCAGCAAAACTGAGCTGAAAATATGGAGATTTCCCATATACCCTTGAACCTATCCTCCCCACTACAATGTCCTGCACTGGAGCTGTCCATTTGTCACAGCCAACGAGCCAGTTCTGACACATCAGCATCGCCCAGAGTTGGTTTACGTTTAGGTTCACTTTTGGTGTTGTGTGATCTGTGGGATTGGCTTACTACTGTCTAATGACATATGTCCACCATTGTAGTATCATACAAAATAGTTTCATTGCCCCCAAGTCTTATTTATCTCTGCCTCTTCCCTGATTTCTGGAAACCACTGATCTTTTTACTGTCTCCCTAGTTAGGCTTTTTCCAAAATGTCACATATTTGGAATGGTACAGTCAGTAGCCATTTCATATTGACTTCTTACATTCTGTAACATGCATTTAAGGCTTGTGTAGTCCTCTACATGGCTTGCTGGTTTGTTTCTGGATGTACCAGTGTTTATTTATCTGTTCACCTGCACAAAGATATCTGGGCCACTTTTAAGCCTTGGCACTGATGGATAAAGCTGCTATAGACATCTGTGTGCAAGTTTTTATGTAGTTTTCTTTTTAATCATTTGTAGAATATTTAGTTACATGAACACTTCTTACAATATATTGAGTGAAATACACACCTGATAATCTGCATACCAAGTAATATGGGTAGTATAATTCCAATGTAGATCACACATGCTGAATCCCAAGATGCAAGTTACAGATTTTTTTTTCTTGAATTACAGGTCAATTTTTATTTTCCAAAGTTTGCTGGAATAATTTTCCATATTTTCTACTGTAGGCAAGTTACCTTTTTATCATGAAAAAATTTTCCCCAGAGTGGTGCTGTTGTAGGCACTCAGTTACTTTTAAAAGGATGATCTACAAATGAATAATTATTTGCTCATTTAGCAGCAGTAAGTTTTCTTTCAATTAAATTCTATCCAGAATTCGACATATAAATGAAATAAAACAAGCCCTTCAGACTGGTTCAAACTCAGGTGACAAGTACTTCAGGGCATGATGGACACTGCTTTAGAACCATCTCTGAGCTGACTCCTTGTCTGCTTTATTTACCTGAAAATTCAGACACTTTTGTCCCAAGCCACATTTTAGGTGGCAGGGTCTTACCGTGTGGGCCAGGCTGACCTTGAACTCCTGAGCTCAAGGATCCTCCTGAGCTCAGGGATCCTCCTGACTTGGTCTCCTGAGTAGCTGGGACTCCAGGAGAGCAGCACTATGCTTGGCTCTAAACCACTATGGCTTGGCTCTAAACCACTATGGTTTGCCCTGGGTTTGACGTTCCTGGGGGAACTCTGAGGACAGGTGTATGCAAACAAAACCTCTCTGTTTGGCATGTTTTCTTCATGGCTCTGTCTCACACACTCTAATTACCACTTAGTTCCTGCCTCTGAGGGCCTGCTGCTGCCACTTTTTCTGTCCCACAGAGGCAGGTAGGTGCCTGCTGCTGCACAGCGTGACCATGGTGATAGTCCCTCAGCCAGCAACCAATCCTACCTGTCTGGGGCTTCCTTGCTCCCCGCTTGGCACAACTCTATTCCTTATTGAGTTGCTTCCTGATGTATTCTGGTTTTCAAAGTCTCCATCCTAAAAAAACAAAAGTACAGATTGCAAAAATAAAATGTCAGAGCTCAAACACAAACATCCTTTAGTGAATGACACCTAGAAGAATGCTGAAGGATGAGACACACGAAGATTAGATGTTTAGAGAGGCATTAGATTCAAGAAACTGCTATTAAGAAACACAGATGAGCCAGGAATGGTGGTGCATGTCTGTCATCCCAACACTTGGGAAGCTGAGGCAGGAGGATTGCCACAAGTTTGAGGCCGGCCTTCCCTACTTAGTGAGACTGTTTCAGGCACACAAAGAAACACAGACAAGGGAGGCATGGTGGTGCACACTTGTAATTCCAGCCACTAGCAGGCTGAGGCAGAGGGTCACAAGTTCAAGACCAGCATGGGCAATTTATCAGAGACCCTGTCTCAAAATAGAAAAGGGGATTCATCAATACAGTGACTGCCTAGCATGTGTTTTTGAGGTCCTGAGTTTAGTCCCAAGAACCACAAAACAAAACAACCAAAAACTAAACCAAAGCACACCAGCAACAAGAGTGACACAGATGATGTTTGCTTTGCTTTGTTCTGATGGATGAGATGGGTCTGTCTCAGTTGGAGGACCTAGGACAGGTTCCCCTCTAGGTCAGGCAGGTGTGTGCTACCAAGCACAGCTGGGTCCTGGGGGAGGACTCTCTTGTCTACCATATCGCACAGGGTTTCGCCTCACAAGATGAAATGAAGTGAAGCACAGCCTCGGAAATTTTACTCTTAGAGTCTAAGACTTAGATGATGGTCTTATGAGATGTTAATGTGTTTGTTTTCGTTTAAAGCATTGCTGCTACCAATGAACATGTGCAAATATCTCCTTTTGGAAAGTCATCTTGATTTCACTTTCAGGAACTAAAGTCTGTCCTGACCCTTCAGCTGCAGTTTCCAGATGTGACAAACACCTGGGTCTTTGCACTTTGATCTTTTTGCAGTGTCTAGTTCAGTGATGATGAAACTTTTAGAGCTTTCAATGATATAAACAGCCTGCTGTGGCATTTGTGCCATAGGTTCTTTACCACTGGTCTAAACTTTCTTCCACTGTGTCCCAACTTGCCTTTTCTAGGGGAAGGAGACTGATAAATGGTGTCAGGGAATGCCCTCTGCTGGCCTAAAGGTTGTGATCTCAGGGGGATCAAAAGTTTGAGGAGAGCCTGGACAACTAAGTGAGACTTTGTCTCACTTATATATATATAAGAGGCTGAGGGTGTAGCTTAGTAGCAGTGTGCTTGCCTGGAATGCATGAGGTCCTGGGTTTCATCCCTAACACCACAAAGTAAAAAGAGAAACAAAAGCAAAGAAAAAGACAAAAAGAAAAGATATGTATGATTTTTTAACTTTAGAACTCTAGATGGCCCCAAGAATCTAGATAATATCACAATTCCAATTTGTATTACCTTTTCCACTTAACAAAACACAAGAATGTGTCAACATGTATAACACCTTATGGTACACACATGATTTATGCACAAAAGTATTCTCACCATATTTCTTTCCTATGTTATAGCTGTTTATATCTTTCTTTGGCATAGATCTTTGCACATAGCAGACACTAACCATTATTGAACTGATGAGCTGATGAGCTATGGTGATTTTAATGTCATACCACTGTCCCACCAGTGATTTTAATGTCATTGTCCCAAAGCAGTGACTCTGGGCACTTGGCATAAGAACATGGCAGAGAAGGAAAGTGTGTACAGCATGCGAAGGTGACAAAATGTTGCTAATGGCTAAAGTTTACCAACGGAAACTTAGGGACGCATTCTGCTATTCTACTTGGGCGGATGCTTAAAATGTTCCTTAATGTCAAGTTAAAAACAAGGCTGAATCCAAGTTGCTGGGAAAACAGGACCCAAGTAATTGAGGGGCTAGGCTTCCAAGTCCCTCATACATGTGTGTCTTTGCTGCTTCTCTGTGTCTGGGACAAAACACTGGACACCCACAGCTTAAAGGAGGGAAGGCTTATTTTGGTTCACAGTTTCAGTCCATGGCTCCAGGGCAGGAACGGCATGGTGGAAGGGCCTGGCAGAGAACAGCTGCTCAACCCTTGGCAACCTGGAAGCAGAGAGAGAGGGAGCAGCGGGGAAAGAACACACCCTTCTGGGCCACAGTGCCCTGCCATCAGCCTCTTGTAACCCAGTCCAGCCTCCTAAAGGCACATCTAGGTACTGAACTCACTGGTGGATGAATCCACCTACATCCACTCATCTTCCCAACACATGTGACCTGGGGGACACTTAGCTTTAGACCTAGCCACATCTCCCCATCCTCCACCCTCCTACTCACAGCACAGTCTGTAGTTAGGGTTCTAGTTGACAATGTTCCAGCTCTCAGAGGAGCTTCCGCTTTCTTGGTGCAGATGACTCTTGCCACCTGGTGGCAGGACCTGGAACTTTCTTTAAGGAGCCGATGGACCCTGCTCTTTTGAAGCTGATGGTGTGGAAGGGGCCTGTGTACTCCAGGGCACAGAGTGTGCTCCTCTCAGGGCCAGGGAAAGCTCAGGCTGTGTTGCTCCAGTGCCAGCCTTGAGCTTTTCGTGTTTTCAGTAAGGGCAATGTCTCCCATTTGAGGATTTGCAGTAGAATGAGGCGGTTGGTGTGGGTTATTTGTGCCTGGAAAACGAGCCTTAAGAGGACTGCAGGATACAACAGTCTAGGTTGGAAGTTATTTTCTTTTAGGGCTTGAAATACTTCACTCCAGGCTCTCCTTGATTTGAGAGTTTGTGTTGAGAAGTCAGCTGTGATTCTGATGGGCTTTCCTATGTAGGTGATTTGTTTCTTTTCTCTAACTGCTTGTAGGATTTTGTTCTGCTGTTGGGTTTCTGGGATCTTGACTATTATATGTCTAGATGTAGATTTTTTTAAAATCATGGCTAGTTGGAGTTCTATATGCCTTACTTATCTGTATGTCCAATTCTCTACCTCTGTCTGGGAAGTTTTCCACTATTACTTCTGTGAAAGTTTTTTTTTTATGTCAATTGTGCTTTCTCCTGTTTTTTCATGGATTCCTATCAGTCTTATGTTATTTTTCTTTGCATCACCTAGCAGTTGTTGGATTGATTTCTCGTGGTCCCTTACAATTTTTAAGAAATCTCTATTTTCATGGTCTCTAACGGTGATCCTGTCTTCTATATCTGATATTCTATCTTTAGATTCCCTTAATCTGCTGTGGATACTTTCAGTGGAGTTTTTGATCTCCTGAATATCTGTTTGAATCTAGACCCATACCTATCACCATGCACCAAACTAAGATCGAAGTGGATTAAAGATATAAATATTAAGACAGAAACACTAAACTTGCTGGAAGACAAGTTAGGTAGAACTCTTGAAGACATTGGCATAGGAAAAGACTTCATGAACAAAACCTCAGCATCACGGGAACTAGCAAAAAGAATCAACAACTGGGATCTCATCTCATTAAAAAGCTTCTGCACTGCAAAAGAAACCACCAAGAGAGCTAAGAGACAACCTACAATATGGGAAAAAATTTTTAGCAGCTGTACCTCAGACAAAGGACTACTATCTAGAATATATAAAGAATTGAAAAAAATCAGACTCCCCAAATTCAAAGACCCAATTCAAAAATGGGCATCTGAAATGAACAGACATTTCTCAGACAAAGAAGTAAAAGCAGCAAATAAATATATGAAAAAATGTTCAACATCACTGGTCATTCAAGAGATGCAGATGAAAACAACACTAAAATTCTACCTCACCCCAGAAAGAATGGTTGCTATCAAGAAATCAACCAACAACAAATGCTGGCAGGGTTGTGGGGAGAAAGGAACCCTTCTCCACTGCTGGTGGGAGTGCAGACTGGTGCAACCACTGTGGAAATCAGTATGGAGATACCTCAAAGAACTAGGGCTAGAGGTCCCATTTGACCCAGCTATTCCCCTGCTGGGTATGTTCCCAAAAGAATTAAAAGAATCATACCACAGTGATATATGTGCACCCATGTTCATAGCGGCACAGTTTGTAATAGCTAAAGCTTGCAAACAGCCCAAGTGCCCATCAACTGGAAACCGGATAAAGAAAATGTGATTTTTTAAAAATAAAATGGAGTACTACTCAGCCATAAAGAATGAGAAACTAGAGTCATTTATAGCTAAATGGATGCATATAGAGGCCATACTCTTAAGTGAAATAAATAGGACACACATGTGTAAATACCGAATAGTTTCACTAGTGTGAGAAACTGATAGTGTAAATAAGAATTAAAATGTTTAAAATGAATAATTGATAATTTGAAATAGGAAAAGGTCCAAAGATGAAGGAGTGAAGGGAGGGGAAGGGGAAAGGAAAAGAGGGAAAGGAAAAACTATGAGAAAAGAAAAAAACAAATGGAAATGAAATCTATGTAAATAGGGAAGGGTGGAGGAGGTGAAGGGCACACAGGTAATGGGGGAAAAATAAGAACCAAGACACATCATGTACAGGTACAAGCACTCAATGATAAATGTAAACAAATTGTATACCTAAAGTGTACCAATAAAATGTACCAATAAAATTAATTAAAAAAAAAAAAAGAGGACTGCGTTTTTGTTTCTCTGAAATTGGAGTCCTGGGGCATCAGTAAGGGGCTCACAATTGTCTCTTAGCCCATGGATTCTTCCCATGTTTTTAGCAATTCAGAGGATAGCACAAGGCTCTGGTCCTGCCCTACAACCTGTGACCTCTCAGATCAGAGCCATGACTCTCAGGATGGCGAGAAGGGGGTAGTTTTATGAGCATTCTAAGCAGTGAACAGCACACCTGGGTAAATTTCTGCTTTAGTTGCTGGGTGTGTTAAAGGTGACAGCTCTGGCTCAGGACCCTTTCGAGGGCAGGGCCTTGTAGCTAGGAGGACACTGTGCCCGGAATTTGGTTCCCAGCTGTTTCTGACCTTGCATTTCCTTTGCTTCTAGAGCCACAGGGGCTGCTACAGGGAGGTGCAGGGGCCCTTTCTATACTATGTTCTTCCCTTCATTGGGTTTCTAAATCCATCATAACTTCTAGAACACTGAGGTTGCTAAAACCACCTCCCCCCTGGGTAGTGTCCCTTTCTAAAGCATTTTAGCTGACACATGGCCACCCAGGAAAAGCTACATTTCTAAGCTTCTTTGCAAAGTGGGTTAATCAAAGGGGTGCCTCATGAGGCTTGGAGAATGTTCTCTAAGAGGTAGCTGGAAGCTGCTCCTGGTAGCTTCTGTCTTGCTGCCTGGTGTGTAGACAGCTCTGTTCCAGGCCCGGAACATAAGGACTGATTCTGGGGATGCTGAGGGAGGTGCTGGGAGGGCTGGGATCCCGAGAGCCTGGAGTGGCCACTCACATGTTCTGTGTTGCTTTTACCCTGATTTGTATCCAGATGAAACCAGCTTCTCCCACATTACTTTTGTTTTGGACTTTTATTTTGCCTGAATGATACAGTCTTAGTAATACAAGATATTACTTTAGACCTTTCGCAAAGCTTTGTATTTAGTCCTCATACAAGGCCTGTAAGGCAGGATCTGCGCTCTTCAGTTTTACAGATGGAGAGACAGAGGCAAAGATAAGTCAATATTTGGGTTGCAGAGCCAGAAGCAGCTGAGGTGGGATCTGAGCTCAGCCTGCCCATCCCGCCTGTATCGAACCCTGGACTAAGGAGTGTGGGAACACATGGCAGTAGTTTTCCAGAGCAGCTGAACCAGTGCCTCTGCAGCTTTGTGGAACACAAATGGTATGCGCTGCAGTTTGAGCACAGTCTGGCTCCTTCACAATCATGCTGATTGAGTCCCTCTTATGATTCATTAGGAGATGGGATGAGGTGGGTGGAGCTGTAAGAGGTGATAGGTGAGTGAGTTAACCCCTGGTGAGATTAACTGGGTATCTCAAGAGTGGGGCTGCTGTAAAGACCAGTTAGGCGTAGCACCCATGAGCTCCCTGTCTTTCACCACACGATGCCCTGCACTGCCTCCAGACACTGCCAACAGGAAGACATGGCCAGATGTGGCCTTGTGACCTTGGACAAGAACTGAGAGCCCAAATAAGCCTCTTTCTTCATAACTTACCTAGCATATGGTATTGTTATTAACAATAGGAAACAGACTAAGACAACATAGAACTGCTTCCCTTACCTCTCCAAAAAAGTTCCCTAAAGTCAAGCTTTGGGTGATTGAATAAAAGTGTCAGAAACACATCTCTAATTTCTGTTGTTTTTGAGCTTCTTCAAGTGATCTAATTTTTCTGTAATCACTTCCTGGATATGCAGTAAGACTAGAATAGAACAACTGCCTCAAGTGGTAACTTAAAATTCCAAAATGCAGTACAAATTGATTGTGGGAAGTGGGCCTACCTTAACCTTAGGAGCACAGTTTCTCAAATACTGACATAGTGTGTGCACTACTTGGTGCTGTACTGTGAGGAGGAGCTTAGGTCCTGTGGTTATAGCTGGGTGCACATCTAAGTGTCATTTCTCAAGGCCTTGAGCTCTAGTAAATGGGATGGCATTATCATACCCGGATGGGACCGGACAGCTTGTCCAGTTCTGTGCATGATCAGTGCTCACTGGCTTTTGCGTGATTTTATGGTGTAGTCTGCTCCTTGCTTGCTTGCTCTGTACAGTCATGTTGTCCTCTATTGTTAAAATTTGGCTTGTAAAGCCACCATCTGTTTGGTGAATCAGATCTCTGTAAACTGTTTGAGATCACTCCTTCTCATTTTTATTTTTTTTTCTGCACATGTCACATGTTCTAAGGCCATTTCTCTGAATGCATGGGCTTCCTCAGGAATGACTGTATTTTCTCAGTATTCTGGGAGCCTTCAATCTTTATGAAACACTCTTAGCCCTTTTGGGTCACATGACTTCCTGGCTCAGGCCTTGGGTATGTGTGACCCTCCCTGAGATGTTACTGTGGCTCTAGCCATGTTGGTCCAGAAGCTGGGTCAGAAGCACAGCAGTGGTGGGAGGACCCCTGTGGTCACCCTGGGACTCACTGTCACCTTCCTTTGCACAATTCTGTCACCTCCGAATGCCCTGGGAGGGTTGGCTTGAGTGCAAGGAGGGAGGCCTCTGTTCTGCTGCAAATGGCAGCAACGCTGGTCATGTCTATGACTTTAGACACTGCTAACGTTCTACCTTTCCTTGTGGTTTTCAGGAATCAGGGCCAGAGGAAATTCCCAATATAGGGATGTCAGGAAGAGGGAAAAGAGGCAGCATTCTTATTATGGTTTAGATCTTAAATGTCCCTGAAAGGTCTCATGTAGGTTGGATCATGAGGATGCTGTACTCATTGGTGGATTAATCCATTGATGAATTCATAGTCACACATGCTGTTAGGAGAGGGGATTGGGGTGGAAGTGGCTTAGTGGGTGTGTGATCTGGAAGGGTGTATTCTTGTCCCCTGCTGCTCCCTTTTCTCTCTGCTTCCTGGGCACCATGGGGTGAGTGGCATTCCAATGTCATCCCCTTCCACCAGGCTGTTTTGCTTTGCAGACAGTGAACTGTGGATGGAATCCTCTGAAAACCATAAACCCAGATAAACCTCTCCTCCTTTAAGTTGTGGCTGATACTGATGGGTATTGTGCCCAGCAATGAAAGCTGACAAGTACAGTTCTATACCCAAAGGAGAATTAAATGAAGGCTGATAACCAGATTTTTAAAAAGGGTTTGCAGGCAAGTACTCATCACAGGTTTTCCCTGAACTTTCTTGAAGTAACTGCTAGGGAAGAAGCCAAACAAACATGGAGACATTATGATAAAAAGAGTGAGGATACATTTTGAATCTATTTAACAAATTTGAATCTAGAACAACTCCAGCAATTGTGATTCCAGAATGAATTATAATCTCTGACCATATAGAAAAGATCATTAGAATGTTACTAAGGGAGAAAGAAAAGATAGAAGGCAGGCTAAA
The DNA here is from genome assembly GCF_000247695.1 of Heterocephalus glaber. The sequence goes on from NW_004624809.1 coordinate 7,901,450, forward strand.
TATGCCAATTTCCTTCCTTTTAGTTTCTGGGAGCTGAAAGAGATTATGAATAGCAATGTAAGACAGAATAGTAAGAATTAAATGTGTGTGTGTGTGTGTGTGTGTTTTAGCAAAAATCAAGTGGTAGAGGAAAAGGACATAAAATAATGAAAAAAGCAAAAGGTAATAATTTTGTAATTGGTCATAGTTTGAAGTTATAAAAGGAACCATTAAACCAAACAAATTTTTTTGGAAGAAATCAAACAAAAATTTGTTTGAAATTTTTTTTCTTGTATGAAAACATAAGAACCATACAGTGAAAAGACCTTTTGAAAGCATACCATGCAATGTGGCGACAGAAACTAAACAAACCTGGAATCAGCCAGCTGCAGACAGGCAGGTCTGCACACGCCCTACCAAGGTCACAAGTTGAGCAGAACACACAGAATCAGCCCACGCCCCAGCAACAATCCACTGGAC